>CCAG010008599.1:0-63478 GCA_001077435.1 Glossina morsitans morsitans | reverse complement strand
AATAAGCAGTAGAGGACCAAAGCGGATCAGAATAAACATAAGGAGAGGAAATAGAATTTCGATAATTAATTTTTTTCTGTCTGTGTTTAAATTTGAACTTCCAAAGTTTTGGTGGTATTGTTTAACTTTATGGATTATGTAATTAGTGTCAAAGTTAAAATTAGGCCGAGGAGTCTGTACTGCGCCTAAATACTTGACCACAAATAATTGATTCCAAAGAAAGTCGCAAGCACCAAATCTCACCAAAAGTGAAACATGGTTTATGTTTCCGGGTAAACAAGATTGCTTGCATTTTCTGTGCATTAAATTCATTAAGTAAAATTTTCACCTTTTGGAAAACGTATCTATTTCAACAAAGGTCGCTTGGAGTATAGAAATTATATCAACAGACAAAATACCAAAACTAATAGCTATATTTTAGCGTTGTGGCCGATTGTAAGTCATAAAAGAAAAGAATGTGTTTTCTTGCCGTACTTTCTATAGCTTTTACCAAATTTTTTATTCGTAATAAAATTCTTTCATATCAATTTCATTACAAAATAAGGATAAGTTTAAGTCATGAGAATTATAGGTAATACAATGTGTTGGGACTTACCATGTCTCTGTGATTTGATTCAGAATGCGGCTTTGAGAATCGCAGTCCCATCAGCATATGCGGATACCATACACCCACTTGGTAGTGGTATATCTGCAGTGAAAATATTATACAATGCAGACGAAAGACACACGTCCTTGTTGAAGATAATTTGCACTAAATGCAATGGAGTGTGAACTAAGCGAGCCCAAGTAGATGTGAAGGCTTCTGCTCTTCAAAAAACTCTGCGTAATTTATGTCAAGAGCAAAATTTTGGGAGAGCATTTTAAAAAGGAGCCGGTCATGCAAAACAGAATCGGACGCCGCTTTTTCAGATTTTTCAGAACGAAAATATCGTTTAACATAACAACGAATTTTGGAAAGCGGTTTTATTGCGTTATTTTCGCTTCAGATTGTTGGGAAGGGAGCACGTTATTGTCATCAATGCAGCAAATAAGCGCCCCTTTTATGATTTTTTCCAATACTTTACTAAATCACGAAAACCAGTTTACCGGCTTGTGTGAGGTGGAACAGTTTCCGAGTTTACTTGGCTTGGGAATTTTTAAAATATTTTCTCTATTTTATATTTCATAACGTAAATTATATGTTGCTAGGTGGTTTTTAGAATAACTTGATAAAATTAAAATTAAAAAAAATAAATATAAAGATTAAAATTGTTTCTTGAAGAAAATGATTGAACCGTGCTTTGTGAATTGTTTAACTACCAGCAACGCTGACTCGCTTACACGGGGCAATTTGAGTTAGTACACTTACATCCAAAAAGAAGAAGAATCAAAATAAATACAGATAAAATGTATTCGCGTGTGTTAGATCCTAAAGTGGTCCTGATACCCGTCAGTCAAATAGAATGAAAAGTGAAAACTTATTGTAGAATATTTTTGATTAAATTAATTTATGTTCAAAAAGCATCAAGATATTGAGATTGTTGAACAACGAGTGGCAAAGCTAATTAAATTCGAATGGGTTCATACATTATTCGTATTTCCTGAACAGCCAGAGTTGAAAAATAATGTTCTGAAATATATTTTGTTTTTGTATTATTGCCATCGGGGCATCCACAAATGTATGCGAATTTATATTAAATGCCATCGTATGTGTGTATAACAGCAGGTGGTGAATAACACCGCAACGTGTGCATGTGAGAAACATGTATGTGAAAGCGTGGGTAGGAGACAGGGGGCGTAGGAGAGGAAAGAGCTTCGAGTGTTGAGTAAAATTTTGATTTTTTGTATTAATTTTTTTTTTTTGTTATGCTGCCAACAGCAAGAACAACATGGTCTTTAAACAAGCAGTTTTTAACCAGGCCAACACAACATTACATATCTACCTATAAATATGTAAATGCCCAACCACCTATGTATGTAAAAAGTGTAGAATATATGTGTGTAGGTAAGAGCTTCCCCTTTGTTATAAAATGAGATGGCTGCCAGTGCCGGAGATGGCGGTGTGTTATGTATTTGCGATACCGTCGTTATGGTACGTTTGTTCACTGCTTGTAGAATGATGCGACTAATGTTACATCCTTTACATAAACACACACAAACGCATAAATGCCAAGTGACTCTATAGGGACTAAAAGTGGTTTTGTTATTTCGCTACGAGTACGGTTGCCACAGCGATATGTTGTTGCCGTTGTTTCTGCTGATGATGGCGGTAATAATTTGGTTGTTTGTTTTCACAAAGAATCATATTATTTTCCCTCTGCTAGTGTGTATTTGCCTGTATGTATATTTATTTTTATTTTATTCATTTGTCGCTGCTGCTGCTGCTGCTGCTGTGTTTGTTTGTTATTTTGTATAATAGAAAATTGTCTGCGGAATCTCTCATGAGGATGTGTTTTAATATCATCTGGATACGTCTGTGTGTGTTTACGTCTACATAAAATGAACTCTGGAGCCTGATGATATGCGTTGAAATTTTGATGTTTCCTACTTCAGAACGACTTAGATGGAAGATTTTGTCTTTCGGAGTCCTTTTCGCCATAGCCACTAATGCTACATACATTAAATTACCCGCACGGTTACTATACGAACACTATATAATAGCGCGATATATTCAAAGTTCTCCCTAACTATCCTGATTGACTCACTGATGCGTTGCCTCTGTGTTTTTATATGGCATAAATTCCCGAATAAATATATTTTTGTTTGCTGGTTTTCTTATATATATATATATATATATATATATATATATATACAGACTACTGACAGGATGTCTTCCAAAAAATGTTCATATGTGTCATATTTAAATTTGATTTTGTGTTAATAATGTGCGAGCGCTTACAGAAATTTTTGCAAAAGTGTTGTCGACGTTCGACAGTTGAATATTCGCACACGTATATATATATATAGACTTGGGTAGACATAAATTGTGGCAAACATCGAAATGAAATGTTACTGGCAAGCACGCTAGTTGTTTTGCCAATTTAAGTATTTTCTCTCTTACGCAGCGTAAGTGGCAAGAGCAACATATGCCAGTCGTCGCTAAATCATTTATACGGTGGGTCGTGTTTTAATATGAAAAGTTTTATTGCGCACAAATTTATGATCATGTGTGTAATATAGTAACGTAGAGCCTTTTGAGTGTTAGTGTTGTAAGCAAGACCAACTACGTTATATTTAATCGGGTATGGTGTCGTATAAGTGACGTGTATTTATTTAGAATGAATTTATGTAGCCATTCCCATCGTATTCGTATGTGTTGAAACATATGGATTTTGTAATTACACGAAAACTTTTAAAATTTACCTGAGGCAAGTAGAAATTCACCGTTGCGTAGCATAACCAAGTAAATGGCAGAAGCAAAATTGGAAAGGAAACCGTACAAAGTTTCTTTGTTTTAAACCTCAAAGTTATTTTTCAAATCTACATGGGTGTTATTCTTTTTGGGCAAAAATATATATTAATGTGGGAGAAATGTAGTGCAGTCAGGATTCAAATAAATACCTCTTAGGCGTTAAGAGCATGTTAATCTTATTAGAGGTGTAAAATTTAGCAAATCGTCCACAATATATACTATACATATCAGGCACGTAAACATGAAACATGAATTTGAACATGGAATTTGTTTATAGAAAATAAATGTTCATTGCATGAAAGTGTTAAAATATATTTCGTTCGAAGTAATTCCTGTCGCTAGATCTATATTTTTCCCACCTATTTGACAACTTGTGCAGGTCACGCTAAAATACTGTTGCCCTTTGCGGCGAACCAGTCTTCCACGTATTTTCGTACATTTTCTTAAGAAACTACGCCCTGCCCAGCATGTGTCCCATCGATGCAAACAAGTGGTAATCGGAAGGACACGAGCTTGGCAAATCGGCCACATGGACTAAGACTTTGCAGATGAGTGCTTCCAAAGTATCGCGACCCCGATGTATGGACGGATGTCGTGTAAGAGAAGGAATTTGTGTTGCCTTTTTCCATATTGCCCTTGATTTTTGAAGAGCGAACGGTTCAAATCAATTAGTTGTGGTTGGTAGTGTATTGGTATCAACCGTTTCATCAAACTTCAACATCTAACAATAATTCGCACCCTTCTAATCTCACAAAACACGAAATATCGTGTTTCCGTCAAAGCGATACGCCGATATCCACCCATGTATTTTTTCACCTGGGATTGCTACAATAATTTCTTTTGTTATTCCCACTTAGAATACGATGCAGGAAAAACTTTCTTTTATTTATATCGTTTGGGCAAAGACAAAATGATCTCTGCGAAACCTCCTCATTTAGAGAAAACTATTTCTATTCTTCGATACACTTTCAGGTATGTTAACTTCTTTGCACGTGGTCTTATTATTGCCAAATTTCGATTTCATGTGCTTATGCCTGGTATACTGACCAGTTAAAGATGCTAAGATGCAATCCCTAAACGGTGATCATAAGTTATTGTTCACTTACTTCCCGTGCGTACGGGATGGGTTGATCACGGAAGTGAAGGAAATCATGTTATTGTTAGATTTAAATGGGTGTGTAATAAATATTTTTGACGCAGGGAAGAAATTCTAAGACTAAAGTCTCAAAGCACTAGCATCTAAGGCTTTCAGCTTTATTTTTGTTATTATTATTATTTCTAATATTTCTAATAAGTTCATATTGAAAACAAAAATCTTATGATAATTTACCAAAAACAAAAAGAACACGCTTCGTCTATTTTTTGCAAAACAGATTTGCGCCACTTTCAAGTAAAAATTGCTCACATTAATACGTTACGAATAATTTGAAGCCATAATTCGAATACAAGAAATTTCGTTTTTTAATTACTTTTCCGACAATATATTATAAATAATCTATGATATTAGTCGTGTTTTAGCAGATATCTCACGAGCTATAAACCCTTTGTTAATGGGTATATCGTTGTATTTATTGAGCTGAAAAGAAAAACCTTATATCATTTATTAGTATTTTAATGTGCTTCGTGTGTGTGTGTGTGTCTGTGGCTAGACTAGCAAAATAGAAATCGGCTTACAAATAGACAAATATTTTTTGGAAGCAACAGCTGTGTTGTGAATAAGTCCTGAACACCAATAAATGATAATGATGTGAGTTATCCTATCACTTACATATGCGATGGCAAAGCACTGACGTTTTAACGTTTCTTTGTAACCTTTGTAAAAATGTCAAGAAATTCATGTCAAGAGGTTTTCAAAGTCCACATTGAGTGGTAAGAACAACACTTTAGCCTTACAGTCCGCAGTCTCCATATTTCAAACTACAGAATTCCGCATCTTTAAGCTCTCAATATTGAAACAGGCCAAAATACTATTAAATAGCTTCCATCACCCTACAGTACCACGACTTTTTAAGATAAATCGTTATAAGGGAAGCGGTTGAAAAAGTGGCCCGGTCCAATCCATTTTCAATACGGATCGTCGTTCGGCCTTTACACGTCAATGTAGCAAACTTCAAAACTTCGGAGTGCAAGTTGAACATAAAAATAAAACAAGGAGGGCGACAGGCGGTATAATAAACGGTGCGTCTGTATCAACTCTTTCTGAGTGCTGGATTCATCCAGATGACAAATGGTGTAATATATAAAAAGTTCCTTTTTTAATTCGGTACATAAGTAAAAAATTTCATCATTACTCTATGTTGTATTTAATAAAATTAATTGTAAGAGTTGTAATAATGTTTTGAAATCAATAAAAACGATTTTTCCATCCACTTGTAGAAATTTGCATATCAAGAAATTCCTTTTGCTTTTGTTATGAGAATTTATCTGATAATATGTAATGGTTATCATAACCGTTGAAGACATTAACACATTATGATAAGCAGGCTCGCTTATACAAAACAACGACATAAAAAAAAAACAACAAAATTTTGGTAATGTTTACCCGCTTTTGTGGCGAGAGTGCAATACGGTGCAAAAAATTCACCACTTATAGGAAACTGAAAGAGAGAGAAAGAGAGAGAAAGCGAAGAGAGCGTATGATGAGAGCGTTTTGCATTGAATGATGAGAAAAAATACTATTGTAGATTATGAGGAATATGATGCGAGAAATTTTTCTTTAAAAAGAAATGGTAAAGTTGGTGAAAAGCTTCCAGCTTCCATTATTTTGTAGGATGGGATAATGGAGATTCTCTATTCTTTGCGAGGACTAACGAGAATGCGGAAGTTTAATACAAGCATCCCGGTGTATCTTTACAAGCAGCCGTTGGCTGCTGTCAGTCATCGCAGTTTCATCAACATCGACGGTTCAAAAAATCGCAAAAACACTGCATTTTAAAAAGAATTTTTTTTTTTTTGTGTATTAATTTACCATAAGTGAATGAAGAAATAGCCTATCAACTAGCCGCTGCTGCTCTAACAATTTGTGTACCATGCATATACTCTCTTACTCTCTTCAATACTTAAACTTAAAAAGCAAATAAAAATTTACAGTGAAAAACAAGCAGGAGAAAAACAAATGCAAAAGAAGGCAAATCAACTATAAAGCAAAAATTCCAGCACTATAGAAATTTTTAATATCCGATTCAACCCTATACCTAAAATAATGGATTTTGTTGATTGATTGATTAAGACGGCTGACGTTGCTCGTTATTTGTTTTTGTTATTTTGGGGTAAATAATGATTTTTTTTTGATAGAAGGAAAGCAGGTGATGGAATTTTTGATATCAGTCATTTTTGCTTACTGTGTTCTTGTTTAAGTGATGGACTATTTTAGAGATAATCAATAAATAAAAGAAAAAATGTTTAGTAGAATATAAAATGAAGAATACACAAACAGAATATATCTCTTAATGCCTATAGCTACCGTTTGGTTTAATGAAAAAAGCGTATTATTAAAATTCCACTTTTAATAACTCAACTCAGATATCAAAATTTTAGATTTGTGCTTTATACTCGTCATTTTATTGTAGACAGACACACGTGTCATTATATTTCATTGTATGAGCAAAGATTGTGATTCATGAATTGTTTATGCAAGTGACAGAATTCGGTCAGTTGGTCGTTGACGTGTTTTCGTTGTCACATGTTACGCATAATTAATGATTATGTTACAACAACAAATACAAATTTTTCTCTTGAATTTGAATCACCCTCTCGGTACGTGAACATATACTTAACACACAGGCAAATATGTACGTATTTATTAAATAGTAGATTGTATATATATGTATATACAGATATATATATATATATACACATAAAAATTAGGAACTGCATAGGTGGCATTCACCACCATCCAATACAACGTAGATATGTTTTAAAAGTAATTAGCTTTAGCGAAAGAGCACATTGAGTGCATTTCCGTTTCCTATAGCTCGCATATATTTGTGTAAATGTGTATGTTTGTTAAGTGAAAAGTTATGTTTTATTATTATTGTTTTTGCCAGTTTCTCTCCTTCTCTCTCGCCCACTCTCTCTTTCTCTCTTTCTCTCTCTTTCTCCCCTTCTTTCTCTTCGCTATACAAAAAACCTTAATTCAATTGAAAAAGTTTTACAATCGAGATTGTGAGCACATAAGCTATAGAAGCGGAGAGAGAGAAAGAGCGAATGGGTTGGCATGGGTCAGAGAGTTGGAGGGATGGAGAGAGGAAGAAACAGGGCGAGAGAGGGAGCGACCGAACGAATGAGGCAGAGAGCAAGAGAATACGCATCAGATAAATAGCAAAACTATAAAAATGATAGTGAATTCGAATGAATTTCTATGCTTTTCCTTGATTAATGATAACCGCAATGGAATTAAGAAAATAATTGATGTTTTCTTATCAATTCATGCGTTTATTAGTGAATAACGTCACATACTCACACTCACTTTCGTTCACGTTCATTGTGCTTAAAAGTGTAATGATGAAAATTGATGAAGAATTTCTTCCCTTTCCCTAACGCTAATTTCAACATAAATAAATTTAAATTCAATTTAAAAAATAAACAATAAACACAACCTTAAACCAAATACCAATTACGTGTGTACATATAGTCTAGGTGCACGCGTTAAACTTCGAGATATAATAAAAACAGTAAAAACAAAACATAATAAAAGAATAGGAAAAAACGACTGCAAAAACACACACAGCGGGAAAAGTTTTCAAACTTCCGGTAAATGAGGTCGAAACACGAGCACGTGCTTGATAATGACACAGATTTGTTGTAATTAAATTTTACCGTTCAGTAACATTGCTTTAATGCTCGCTCCCCTTTGCTTGTCGCCCATCTCCGCGCTCATTCAACAACTAATTTCAAGGATAATATTTTGAAATACACGCATATTTCCTGCTCTCCCCAACTCTGCGACCTCGGCGTGAGTATAAAACGGCGTAAAACTTCATCCTCAATAGCACCAACAAGTAGCCAGACAAAAAGATAAAAAGGGATTAGAATATTACTGCGGATAACACAAGAGTAAGTTGAAAGAATTGTTTGTATGTGTGAGACAAAAGACAGAAAGGAAAAAAAAGCGAATAAATACTTAAAACTCTAAACACCATATAAAAGTTTTCCACAAGAGGCAATTAAATGAAATTACCGCAGCGACAGGAATATTTCATATGTTAATTAATATGAAAGAAGGCGACAACAGAAGTAAAGTAAAGTTTCGCGTAGTTATACTTTCTTATAGCGGTGGCCAATAATTAACACATATATTACAATACTCGGTGTGTGTGCATATGTAAGCATGTGTGCATGTGTGTGCGTGTGCGTGTGTGTGTGCGTTTGTGTGTTCGTTCTACGTGGCTGAAAATTAATTGCGAGCGTGTTGATTTTCAACATATCCATAGGCAATTACTTAATGAACTTGAATTTCTATTAAAGAGAATTTTACAAAGTCTTTAGTTAAAACGACCGGATTGCTTACTTCACTACTATCGTGTTAGTTTGTCTCCTTCCAACATATACTCTTGTGTATAAGAAAGTCTTTTAGAAAAATTGAGCTCACGGGTCTTATGAAACTCTGTATGTTAAGAGATGCTTAACTTAAGATGTCAAAATAGCTTCGATCTGATTCCTGTAAGCAGTAAGATTTCTTTACTTTAACTGTTTTTTTAACTGTATCGAAACAATTTTCGTTGTTCTGTCTATGAAGTTTCAGCTAGTTCTAGTTCTCCAACAGAACTTCACCTAAAAAAAGGTGAACTTTTCCCTCATGTTTTTGCTAATTAATTGGTTAATCTGTTAATTTTATTAAGGCTCATGGATTTTTTTTTTGTAAATTTCAAGTTGTTAACTCATTCCAGCCCTAGAAAGATGTATTAACGATGCATTGTTAGACGTATTGCACTACATTTACGAAAATTACACTGCACTGCTAATGGCTTGTCCCTTATGTTTTTTGAGTTCAACTCATAATAAATGAACATTTTTTAACGATTAATTTTCCTGCGATATAATTCTTTTATATATTTTTCTTTTTATCTTTTAAAAGGAATTGCTATACCACAATATTATTGATTACTAGCTATACCCCAATATTATTGAAACTAGCGCTAACCGACGGGAAGAAAAGTTTTAACACTAAATTTAATTCCCATGACATAAATATGCGCCTGCTGCAGACGCCTTAAGCGAATGCATACACTTGGTATGTTATGAGCTTTGCGGTAACTACCGGCCGTGCCTAATCAAATGAATAGCTTTAGTTGGGACAGTAAAGACTTTTGCGACGGAAAAACAATTTGACTGTAAAACAAAGGAATTGAGGAAAGGTTTTTATTACAATCATAAAACTCCACGCTAGTCACTTTTCGCGCAAGACATGAACCATTTTCAATATGTTTAGGTCTTACTTCCTTCTGCACCTTCCACATAAGTAAAAAAGAAAATCTTTTAAAACACCGCATAATAAATGTTGTATCGCAGTAAGAGAGAAAGTTGCTTTCGCGATTAATACAAAATCCTGAGCTGATTTACTTTTCAACCTTACAGTTGACCTGTGTTGGTGGTCGTAGAAATTGAGTTAAGATTTCGAAACATATTATTATATTTGACTATTCTTTAAGGTTACAGGAAATTGCATGAACATACACATAATCGTAAGAAACCAAGTTTTCATTCAATCGTTCTCGTGAGTTCAAGGTCTTTCTTCATTATGAGAGCATTTGAAAGGCTATCTTTTTGCATTAAAATTGAGGTGATCTTCCAAGATGTTAGTTACAATTTCTGTACGGCTGTCTACGACGGATCATAGCCTACATCTTTTTGTGTAGCATATATACCCCGTTTTAGTATGAGGCGGACAGAGCTAAATCGACTACGAACCGTGTGATGATCCGCTTTTTACTCTAGTGCGTATTTCTAGATGATGCAAGGACAAATCTCCTATATGAACAAATAATTAACGCATTTATTTGCTATAACCCGTCTTGCTTCTTTTCTCTGCTTAAAATAATATCATGAATGACATGAAGTTAATACTGTGATGTTGGTTGTCGCTTCGTCAGAAACATTGCTATCTGATACCGACTGCTCACAGCAGTCGCGACAAAACAAACATTTTGAGCAAAAGAGTTCCTTTCAAATCCGATAGTTTAACACAAACTAGAGACAGGCATCTGTCGTAAATAAGAACGATAGTCGTTAACGATTTTGGATAACAGCAGCATGATGAGATTAATTAGTTTAAAGTTTATATA
Organism: Glossina morsitans morsitans; assembly: GCA_001077435.1. Classification (NCBI taxonomy): domain Eukaryota; kingdom Metazoa; phylum Arthropoda; class Insecta; order Diptera; family Glossinidae; genus Glossina; species Glossina morsitans. The sequence goes on along the minus strand of CCAG010008599.1, from coordinate 52,804 downwards.
ACTGAGAAGTAACTTTAAAACAAGTAACGACATTGTAGGGAGCCGTATCGTTATTTATATAACGACCTCTCGAAAGCGTTTCACGGGAAATAATCGAAAACGTGATCCAATCCGAACTATTTTCAATAGCGTTCGCCGTTTGCGGCTTGCACGTCATATGCAATCAATACAGAACATGATTCTGAATCGATTGTCATAATAAAAAGTAGGTCTACCTCAAGTCCTTCTGGGTGTTGCATAAATCCTTAAGAACTTAATATACTCCCGTGCCACAAGTAAACTGGGGTACAAAAATATTATAGAGGTTCGTAACTTAGGTAATTTCGAACAACTTTCAGGCTTAATCTCTTCTGGGACTATTTTTTTTGTTGGCAAAAAAAGTTGGTTTTTTTTTTTTCATTTTATATTAAAATGAATTCAAAAAGCAAAAAATGAATGGAAAAAACAATAAAAATGAAAAAGAAGTTAACATCCACATTTATGGCCGCAGAGCGTTAGGGGTAATTTGTGAGTGAAATGGTGCCATGCATACATAACGCAACAACTCCAGAAGAGACATTTCGATGTTTTGTTGGTTGAAAAGAATCGATACAATTATTAATTGAAAATCAATTCTGTGCTAAAATTTTCGACTTTTTGTTGAGTGAGGAGAATGTGCTACCATACGATCAGACATATCAACATCTCCTCCAAGTCGCAGCACTTTTGCTACATCTCGAACTTCTAAATGTATCTATCCATGGGAGTCTTTAACGATCCGGTTGAAACCGCACTTCTTTACTTTAGATTTGTTACACTGTGTAACTCGCCATTTGTCTTTACAACCCATAATCACTACGTCAATTGCTTGACATTATGCCAGTATCGAGGCAATTGTTAAGGTTTCTAGTAACATGTCCAATATGCATACTTAATAACCGGCTGCATAAAGCACGGCTTCCGACGAACGTACGCATATATGTGCGTTTGCGTCCTTATAAAATGAAAAGTAGTTTAATGATTGCTCCTCTCGGAGCTGTACGCTGATGTTGTAAAATTGTGTTTCGCATTTAATGTAAAATCGCACACTCATCTTCTTCCGTCGGTTCTAGACAATTTGGATAAATGAGGCTTCGAAAATGTTACGAAATTAAATCTAAAAAAAATACAAGGAGCTTTCCTTCGCTAGGCGTAATTCATTTCCGACTGTGTATTTCATTAATTCAAACAAATTAGAAAATGTGGATTCATTTAGGGCACTCTATGACCAAAAACTTCGTTTTAATCTGCCCATTGAGCTATCTATAGAGCTTTACTAAACAATGGTCTAGAGTGTTATGTTATCCATTAGCTTGGTGGGACCAATACTTGAATATGCCTCAGTTGCATGGTCTCCTTCCTATAGATACCAGAGTCAGTTCAAAAGCAATTTCGCTTTTTGACCTGAGGATTTTGTATTGGGAACTGCTCCTTTCGTTGCTTCCTTGTGAAAACAGACTGGTTCTGTTGGTCTTCCCTCATTAGAGAAGCGTTGATTTTTCATCCTTGGTGTTTCTTTTTTAGTTAAGTTATTAAACGATACTATTAGGAACGATAAACATCAGTGTTCATAATCGTGCTTCTAGAAACTTTGTTATAACTATAGGCTATTTAGCCTTGCAAAAATTTAAATGATATCATTAACTTAATGTCAATATCCGACTTTTGAAACTGTATTAAAGCTACTCTCTACAATGTGCAAGCTCTACCTATGTCATATTTAAACTAACTGTTAATCCTTACACCTTCGTATGATAAGTATATAGAAATAAATATGTTCACTGTAATCGCAATATAGGCCGGTTGGATCGTCCCTCTGTGCTGCATGGGTACATTGTTTTTTTTACTCTTGTGTACTTATACATGAATTTTGCTTTTATTTTTATACCCATCACCGCAGGATGAGGGGTGTATTCATTTTGCCAAAACGTCTGCAACGCCCAGAAGGAAGCAGGAATCAGAGACCCGACAAAGTATATATATTCTTGATCAGCATCACATTCCAAATCGATTTAAGCATATCCGTCTGTTCGTCTGTGTGATGTCTGTTGCAAGCATTCTCCTGGCCGCAAAAATAAAGCCACTGACGTAAAATTTGGCCGAATCATTGGAAGTTCTTGCACGTAGGTGGGTCTTGAAAATGGACTAAATCAGTGGAAGGACACACCCACAGCATCACTTAAACTGACAATACCTCTGTTCTTCAGAAAAATTGGTTTTTTGCTCATTACTCATAAACCATAGCTAGTAAATGTACAAAAATTTTAACGCATATCCTGTCGGCGATGCTGTAGCATTTGCGAACAAAAACGGGAAAAATTGACCTCGCCTAACCAATATTATAGTGTATCAAAATTTAATTATTTTTTCAAAACCCTTATTACACGCAGAAAAAAGCTTCAAAAACCCCATAAAGTATACTAGTTCTTGACCAGTTACAACCCTTGAAGGCACCTAAACATGTCCGCCTGTTCGTTCCTGTCCATCTGTCTGGTTGTGCAACTTTGTATTATTTGTGGCAAACATTCTCCCGTTAGCCAAAATGGAGATAACGCTTACAAATCTGCAAAAGAATTTGGAAGTGATCTGCCTAATCGTTTCAAAGGACACACCTACAATGCCTACGCACTTATGCAACCAAGACTTTTGTTTTAAAAATAGAAAAAATCGGTCGCGACCACTCCTTATTATAGAGCATGATGATTTACTCCTTTTACTTCTTGTTGTTTGTTTTAAGATAGTGGTGTATTTATTACTATTATTGCCTTAAAGCTAATGTTTACAACATACAAACACAGGAAACGAAAAACAAATATATAAAGCAGAAATTATATAGTATTTGTCAATATAATCTGCTTCTCTGCTTCTTATATTATTATTATTATTATTACAAACTTAGCCAGAGAGTAAATTCTAACACTAAAGTCTTAAAGCACTAGCCTCTAACCCATTTGAACCCAGGACCATTGAGTTGCTAGTCGAGACTCTTGCCTGCGTAGCCACTCAGGCAAATCCCTTTTTGGAAAATGCAGCTTATGTTCTGTAGCTCCATTTGCCGGTTTTTCCATTTTATACCCACCAGGGAAAGATGGCCGCATATTCATTGTGACAAAATACTTTCATCAAACAGGACAATGCTTCAGAGGCCCCGGCTGCGTAATGTCTGTTGCAGACATTCTTCTGGCACACACGAAAGTTCTCGTATACAAAAGGAGCTAAGTCGCTGTGCTTTCACGGTTTTTCCCTAATCACTCGTATATTCACGTACATTCTATCAAAAATTGGGAAATCAGCTACACTTACTCAGTATTATAAAGGAGTGATTGTTTGTTTTTAACTTGTAACGAAACGATAAAGGATATCACCATGAAGTTTCTTTTATTTTAGAAGTTGGTTCGTGCCATTTATATAAAAATGTTTTCGTATAAATGACCGCCTCTGAAGTTTTGTAGATATTCAATTCCGAAACACCAATTTTTAAACACAATGACACAACAATCTTCTCTAATTTCAGCAGTAATGCGAACAATCTTAGAAAGTAGAGTCATTTAGAAGTTGTGAGGTATTGGAGCAAACCAACGATTTAACATAATTCCGAAGAAAAAGCTTCAATGGAGTTATATCGCAAGGCCTTTGTGGCAAACTGACAAAATATGTGGCATGTTGCACCATTTTGTTGTAGCCGCGTATCGTCTAGATCGAAATTACCCAATTTTTGATACAAAAATTCAATTATTATGTTCCTTTAGTATTCATCATTGACGGCATTTTGAGCCTAGAAATCACACCCAAAAAACAAATTTTGTGCGCGTAAAGGTCCTTTATGAACAGCATGTGCGTTTTCTTCACACCAAAGAAACAATTTTTCGTATTTATTTGCCAAGTCATTTAAATAAACAAAAGCTTTTATCCCGCATGTATGAAACGGAACTGTAGTGTCAGCCTTTTCGTAATAAGTTCTAACAGTTCTGTGCTCTGCACAATTATCCGTGTATTGTGTTCCACAAATAATCGCAAGGCCCACAAAAAATATTGAAAAAAAAAATGTTGTCAAAATCTCAATCAAAAATGTCGTTTACTTTCGTTCACATGCGGAACCACAAAAAGGATGACGCTGTAGAGTGCGAAAATGTAGTTTTCTCTTTTCTTTTTTTAGCTTCTTTTAGAATAAAGCTGGTGGGTGCACAAAAAATTCCCCCCGGCCGAATATAGTTTTCTTATTAGTTTCATTTTGCTTTAACTTACTGAAAAATCTGTGAGTTGCTGTACTCAAGAATCTCCCAAATCTCCTAAATTTTAAAGATGTTCTATGTACATATACATAAAACTTAATTTTCTTTGCAACCCCTGCGAAAACGAACGAGAAATTGAACAAAATTTGAGCCCTAGTCGTTGATACTAGCATTTAACCTCAAACTGCACAGTTGCCCAAAAGTATCCTATTTCTACATAATTTCTGAATAGGTTTAGTGTGGAATACATTACAGTTATCTTGAAATAAATTGAATTTAGGGGGGAGACGTTGTTGCCTTGACTACGCTAGGTACTCCGTGGCCAGAAGCAATTTCTCTCAATTCAACAGAGAATGTTATGCGAAATACTTGCTTAAGATTAAATCTCTTGTCATCAGAAACCCGAAGTCTTCTTATCAATTCGTCAATTCTAAGAGGAAAGTCACTGCCTTTTCTTCGGTTTTATTCTAATAAGATTTTGAAACATTTGAAGGACGATGGATGGAGAGGTTCCCAATTTCTTTTGACAGTTTCTTTCAACGTAACTTCAACTGTAGCAAATTTAATCCCTCCTGTCAGCTAAATCATAGCAAGAATATTTATCTCTGATGATGAAGTCTTACGAAGCTTGTTCTCAACGGAATATTTTAGATACTCATTTAGGTTGAAGAATGTGGACTTATTTCTGGACCTAGGTATCTTGTATAATCGCAAACTTTGATTCATTTTACACGTGGAACATTCTGTGAATAAAGCTACATCAGTGCTGGACTTTATTAAACGTTGGTCGAGGGAATTTGAATAACCGTAGGTGACGAGAAGTCTATATATTGGCTTATTGTATTGGAATACGCCTCACTCGTATGGTCATCTTCGTATAGTTGCCATGTGAATTCCATAGAATCTTTCTTTCTAGCACTTTCTTAACATATTTTGGTATAACAGTGAGCCTAACGCCATTCTGTTGATGCCGCTATAAGAGGTTTCTGCCGAAAAAAATTATTCTTCACCGCGGCTGTTTTTTGAAAGACTCTTTCTCTCTTTCCTTTTATATAAGACACAATTCTTTTACAAAAGAGTTCATCTACAAGGAAAATTCTTGACAGGAATTTATCAGAAACTGCGTATGGGTAGAATTGAATTAATAAGATAGCAATCTATCTATTGCGAGATGTAATACCAGTTGTCTTCCGAAACGAGAAAGCAGAATAAAAGGAAAAATATCCACTTCATACTGATATTCTGGCAAAATTGTACGCACCTTTTAAGACTTTTGGGTGGTGTTAGCAGGTCTTAAGTCAAGGAATTGTCATATGGAATTATCACAGCGGTGGCCGCCCGTCTCGGTCTAACTTTTTCATAAAAATGTCTATCCAATAATTTAGACCTGTTTACAGTTCATAAGTTAAAAGAAGTAATTGAATAGTGAACCAATTGCGCATCCAATTGTAAAATCGCCATCCGTCCTACCCCCCATATTACAGCTAATAACTCATTTCGAATTTTGCAAAGGGATGAATACTTATTCCTTTTTTTACCATTAGGGACTTTCTCTAAAATTATTGTCGTAAGGATGATAAAAGAAACATTATATGGTTAACCATCAAAAAGTTGATTAACAAAACATCGGAAAGCATTAAAAGCCCGATAAAAGGAAATAAGAGAAAAAGAGAAATAAATGCAAATTTGCTGTTTTTCATTTTACTCCTTTATATTGTATTGTTTTTGTTTGGTTTCCACGCGCTCTTATCTTTTTTTCACATTTTTAATAGCACGTCATGAATGCGAATGAATCCACATATGTATGTGCATATATATATATATATATGTAATGATGAAATATCATATATTCATGCTCTTAATGTAACAACGCAAAAAAGGAACTTGAAAAAATATTTTTAATTTATGGAATTTTATAACAAGCCCATGAATGTTCGTATATTCATATGTATATATATACATGTAGCAATTTATACATATATATATATATATATATATATATAGCTCTATGGCAAATGTTTACAATGACTGCGCTGTTGTTATATAAAACTTTTTTACATGTTTATACGTAAATATGTAAAAATGCCAACCCACATATATTAATCCCTCTTTTATTAAATATCTTATATGCGTATATATGTATAATGTGTATGTCGAAAAGATAAATAAATATATGTGTACCTATACTTGCGATAGTGTTTCTCTGTACATAAATTCAAAACATTGTTTCACTTATATATATGTACATATTTATAGTAATAATAATACAACAGCAATTTTGCTTCTTTACGTTTTTATGAATCCAACTGAAGGATGTGGCTGTACTTGCACATAGGCATACAGTAAGGTCTTCTCTTTTACACGACGGCCATATTGTCAATACGTATCACAATAATAATAATAATAATAATGAAATAATATGCGAATAATGTTCATTAAGACCTTTATATTTTTTGTTAGTTGTCTTCTTCTTACATTATTATTAAGAAAGATATATAAAAACAAGAATAAGAGCAAAAACGAAAAAACGTTTGTCATGTTCAAAACAATTGCTTCGAATTTAAAGTAAGCTTCCTATTAGTAACGATATGTTTGTGCATAGGTATGTGTACTTATGTAAACATACGTACATGGTAATATTTCTATTCACAATGACATATTTATCAGCTTTCCAGTGTGGTAAAGTGAGTATTTCAAGAATGTTACGCATGTTATGCCTGTGGTTATATAAGAAAGGAATGCATATCACTTGATGCGTAGAGCAAATGATTTGACCGTATTTCGCAGGGGCGGCCAACTTTCAGTTTTATGTGATTGATTACTTTCTTTTAATTTTTCAAGATCCTTAACTCTTGATAGCAGCAAGAACAACAGAGACGACTTTCCGTTTCGGCACTTGTTTTATGTCTTTTTCTAATTTATTCAAATACGATATATATACGACATATACCTGCACAGGAAGGAGCGAGCAAAAATTAATAAGCCTGTACTTTTGGGGATTAATTGCTGCTCGAATGAAAAAGTAAGAAACTTTTTTCAGCCATCAAATTTCCCTGGTTAGAATTTAAGAAGTTCGTCGTTTTCAGCCGTAAACTATGCTTCTTCCTCATTCAGTTTCGCTCGTACAAAAAGCAGTACAAAACCACCAAAAAGAAAGTACGGAGATAAAAAGCATTTAAGGAGCAATATTAGTGTAGATTTTTCAGAAACTTCTTGTTGTTGCAGCCTTTAATAATTCTTGAGATTTTTAAGAATGACACAAAAAGTTTATTTTGGGCGGATAAAAATTTGATTTTTTGAACATAATTGTATGGTAGTAAGCGGGCACTTGAAAATTTGAACACGACTTATCAAAAGGATCCGGGGAAAACCTCTTGCAATATTGGATTTTTCTTTTTTTCTCAATTTTCAAAATAACTTTGGCCAGAGCAGTACGTAGGAATCTTTGGATTAACTAATTTAAACATTTTTTATTAAGAAAAGAGTTTTTTTTCTTCAAATACCTGCCAGTTTAAAAAAATCATACGGATCCCTTTAACTGTCGGCATATAAATAAAACAATTTTTTTTTGTTTCGATTTTATACTCATCTCTGAAGGATAAGAGGTACATTCATTTTGTGCAAACGTTGGCAACAGAAAGAAGAAAGCTTCAGAGACCGCGTAAGATCTTGATCATGATTCTTGATCAGCATCACATTGTAAACCGATTTAAGCATGTCCATTTGTCTGTCTGTCTGTGATAAATATTCTCCTTGGCGGAACAATGTAACAATCTACTACAAATTTGACCCCCATTTCGCGTGACATATTATGGAAATTGAGCTAAATCGATGGGAGCACATGGCCACAGTTCAACATAATCTTAGAACATCTTTGTTTTTAAAAAAAAAAATTTTTTTTCTCTCATCTCTTCAAAATCACAACAGATACAACGATGAAAACTTCCTTTTGTATGCCATGCGTTGTCCCGCAGCAACTGTACAAAAATGGAAAACATCGCTATTATAGCTACACGATGAAAGGACTCGTCCTTATATTGTTCGTTTTGCCGATTGAGTACATTCTGTCTTTCTGAATTTTTTGCCCATAAAATACCAGAGACCCACGATATAAATTTCCACTTTTATTCTACAAAGATAGAAAAAATCGGCCGCGTGCACGCTACATTACAAAGTGTCAAAATTTTAGTATTGCTTTTAGTTTTTTTTTTGGGTAACGGGAATGGCTATAGAAAGTCTGGTGGCGGACGAATACAATTTTCTTACTTATTTTAGTTCATAGTTGCACCAAAATTAGCGCGAGCCGCAGAGCTCTTTTAACAAAAGGATTGTGCCGGCGATGCCACATTTTTTAATATTTACACAAAAGAATTTTTTTCTAGTAGTTAAAAGAACGCTTAATAGACTCCTCCAAAATTCTTATTCTATCACCTCTCCTTCTCTCCCAAAAAAAAATTTTTAAGGAAATTATTTAAATATTGCGCGAACATGTTCAAGTTGTTTACAGCAATACAATGATATTTTCACATAATTTTAATCAGCGCGAATAATGACGTCAATCTAACCTTGTCTATTTTTATATCTGCCCTTGTCTTTCTTTGTCACACCTTTTCTCCAGCGAACCAAGAGTGAGGCCACACTTATCAAAAAAATACTGTTCTACATACATAGTTCTTGCTACACACAGCTTTACAAAAATATAATTCCCAGTTCACACATTACGTACAATATCGTTAGATAATTGCCTTTATGCATTCTTAAAAAATAAATTAAAAAAATAATTCGAGTTCTTATCGCTGGGTTAGAATTCCAAATCATCTGTTTGGAGTTTAAAGGCTGTTTATTACTTATACACTTAAACAATTATGTGCGGGGAATTATAATTTAAACAAATAAGAGAACTACATACCTACTGGGGCCGATTCTCGCATATCCACAATCACATTAAAGTCTTTGGCGTCTCGGGAATGAGCTAAAATTTCACTTCCATCTTTTCTTTCACTAAAAGCGGTAGAGAAATTAATCTAAAATTAAAATTTTGTCCATCACTTGGAGACGTCCACGATAATTAATTTAGAATTAAGACACTTGTCTTGTAGCCTTCTATTCTCTCAGGTCTTTTAGATGATACGCATATCGCTGGTGCTACTAAGAAAACAGTAATCCACCAGATAGTGGTGTGCAGAATATTTATTTTTTCTTCATTTCAGGAATGTACCGAATAATTTCAAACATTCTTTCCTGTTCATCTTATGATTTATTTGTGAAAAAAAAAAAAAAATAATATAAAGTGAAAAAAAAAAAATTTAATTACTTGAAATTTAGAAGTAATCGGCATAAACACACGAATTTTTGTTTAGAAAAACGAAGTTGCGTTCAGATTGCGCTTCACTGCGGGCTTTACTCCAATTTGGCCCATTTTCAATTTCAATTTGCATGCGAAAACTTTCAATGTTTCTACCAAATTTGAAATCAATCAAGTCTCATTTTTGGGAGCAGGAGAGCGTTGACAACACGCCCCATACAGACAGACATGGCTTAATCAATTCAGAATTTCATGGTGTTCTAGAATGTACTTTGTAGGATTCTCGAAGCTTCGTTTTGGGTGTTGCAAACAATATGACGAAACGAATACAGCCCCCATCCTCCAGTTGTTTAGCCATTCGTTTTAGTCGAACAAGCCCATGCAATAAGAAAAAATCAGAGAAGTATTGTGCATTTTAGGAACGTGTGCAATCTCTTTTAACATAACAGAAAAAACGCTGTTACATTACCGGCGATTTGTCTGCTTATTCTTTCATTTCATTTCCATTACGTGTATAAGCAAAGCTTCTGTTACTCTTTCTGGTTCTGTTACCCCTTTCTTCATATGACTAAACAGTAATATATAAAGAGCATATGCCCTTCTGCAGTTTTAACTGCATATATATGTATGCGAGAAAAAATGAGGTGACAAATGTAATTTGTGTTCGGTGTACCTTTACGTCAGCATACATTAAAGATCTCTAAATTTTACTTTTGTCAAATGCTTCAATAAATTTCACTGAAAATTTTCTATAGGAATATGAAAATATTTTTCATAATTAAGAAGAATTATATTGTAAGGATAATTTATGTTTATTTAATATAGGGGATTTGCATACACACACATTTAATACATAAAACATACTTTATGCAATTTTCCACGTTACCCTTGAACTACTGCACAGGGCGCGTTATTTGTTTATTTTAACTGTCGCCTCCCGCCCACTTCCCCAAAACGTTAAGCTATGGTTTCCTCAATTAAAAACAAGTAAAATCACTATATTGGGTCGCTGCCCACCGTTACATACCCTACATCATCCTATAGCAGGTCGAAAAAGCGGTCCGTTCCTCCGTAGGCCAAAACAAGCCAGCGTCGCCACATTCATTACAATACCACAAAAACGACGGCTTGTAGATTGAAACCAAGACAAGGACAGACGGGCAGTCAAGCTTAGATCGATTCAGAAAATGGTGACGAATATAATAAAAGGTGGCTCCACCTCAAGACTTTCCGGATGATACGTAAACTTAATATATTCTTATACCGCAAGTGATGTGGTGATGTAATGCAAAACAGAGAATAACTGTAATATAACTATAACGAATATATAAATGGATGCACGCTTAAAAGATGAAGAATCCATCGTAACTGTAAGTTTCGCCATTGGAATTGTTTTTTAGTATACATCATAAGGGGCCATTATTTCTTTGCCAAAATTCCATTAGGAAATACGTACGTTAGTGTACGAAATCAAATATCTCATGGCAAAATTATTATGCAAGAGGAGTCTTCATTCACCCACATGTCGCTTTTAACGAACCATACGTTCAGATATTGCTCAGAACCCACGGGCGGACACAATACAAATTTAGGGCATGATAATCACATAAGTAATAAACATATCATATTGCATATGCATGTTGGGATTAACAATGACACCTTAATATTTTGTCTATACATTCATATATCCATTCATTGCTGCAATAAATTATTTTTAAACTAAGGAATTTGGGGTGCGTCGGCCTGCAATGTATTCTGAGGAATCAACCGTGCAAAATGAACAATTAACGCGTCTTGTGCAATACCGCAAATACATTATATTAAACGAACATAAATTATTCCTACAATATAGCTTTTTTAATTATGAAAAATGTTTTACTATTTCTATAGAAAATCCTTAACAATGTAGAAACCTTCAATATGTGCTCATCTAAACGACGAAATGAGAGCAAACTGCTATTTCGTCTTTACTTTTTTTATCGTATATAAGCATGTACGTACACCATAGCGTATGGGTACTACTTAATTAAGTCATGTAAAGAAACCGTTAATAGAATGTTCTCCCATATAAATAATGAGACTGGCTGCTAACGTAATAGCATTTTGTTTCAAGAAAAAAGTCGACTTTTCATGTTGTCATTAGTTGTCTTGGATAGAATCTTATTATTACAAGAGTACTAAAAAATACAGGCCTATAATATTTTCCTGATATTGTATGATCGTAATGAAAATGTTGCAGAAGGCGCGGGACATAGATTCATAACACATTTTACCGGTAACCAGTCTTAAGGATACATGGTATACTGGTTGCGATTATAATTGTCTTCCCCTGCAGTTGAAACTGTGCGGGTAAGCTATGCCAGAGGAGGCTACCATTCACTAAGAAACGGCATTGAGAGAGGGTTCACGAAATAATTGACCGAGCGAACTGCTCCCTCTGTATATAGTATCTAATGTGTTAAAGGAGAACCTAGAGCGAGACCATGTCTGCGCATCGTTACCTATTCTGTTATAGTGGACCGTGCAATGTCGTTGTAATGCGCATTCAATTCACAGCCGTACAACAGTGTCGGCAGTGTTAGTAAGTTGAACTCAAATTTTGTGCGGCATAAACTTCGGCCTTCGGGATAGCATTTGAAGCTTAAAATAAGCTTTTTGAAAAGATGATTTCCCCCAATGGGAGTGTTATAAAGATGGAGATTTTTTGCGGCTAGTACTTGTTCAAAAGTATAGTGGTCTAAGATACAGCTACATGCTGCTGTTTAGATACGCATACGCAGTTGGATTTGTTGGGACTAGAGCATAATCCGTTTTCCAGTCACTGTAGACTTTGGATAATTACAAAATGAAAATAGTTTCGTAAGTTTTCCATAGGGAATGTTATTTTTAACAATATTGGAGTTTTCCACAGAGAATGTTATGGTGAACGATATCGGAGATTTCTGATTGGGCCATCAGAGCAAGAATCGCAGAATGACTTAGAGGTCGGTTTAAAGGCGTAGTCACTATATCAGCTTAAAAGAAACATTTCTTTGACAATTTTGTTTTGGATAAAAGCAAAGATAAACAAGTAAGAAAATTATATTTGGTCGTGACTGAATCTTTTATATCCATCACCATATTCGAAAAATGGGCAAAAAAAAAATAAGAGAACAAAATTTTTGTGCTGTGCAGTACGAAGTAGGCGCGGTTGATATTTTCTATTTTTAAAACAAATTTTTTAGCGCACAGAGGTGTGGGCGTTGTAGGCGCATCCTTTGAAAGTGTTAGGTTACTTCCAAACTCTTTTGGAAATTTATAGGGATATATTACCATTTTCATAAACGGGAGAATGTTTATTACAGATGCTACACAGTTAGGCAGGTGGCCAGATGGACAGACAACCAGACAAACATGTTTAGGTGCATTCCAAATTTGAAACTGGCCCAGAATTTATATACTTTATGGGGGTTTTGAAGCTTGGTTTTGCGCGTTATAAAGGTATTGAATAACAATTTAACTATTAATACATCATAATGCTGGGCAGACATAGTAAACTTTTTCCATCTTTATACGTTCACACTTTTGTAGATTTATTTGCTGTAGTTTATAGATAATGAGCAAAAAACCAATTTGTCATTCCCTTTGAAAAACAAAGGTGTTCTCAGTTAACATGGTGCTGTGGGCATGTCCTTCGACAGATTTGTCCCATTTTCGATACCAACTGCGTGCAAGAACTTGCAACGTTTCTGCCAAATTCAAACTCGATAGCTTAATTTTTACGACCAGTAGTATGGTTACAACAGACGTTACAGGACCGACGTCGATTCAGAATTTGATGCTGATCGAGAATATATATGCTTTTTAGGGTCTCTGAAGCCTTGTTTTGGAGTTTACTAACGTTTTGAAAAAACCCCTCATTCTTCAGTGATGGGTATAAAAAATGATAATATACGAGGAAGTTCATAAACATAAGATTAGCTATTAAAAGAGATACTAGAGCCATTCTCATGATCCAGATTCAATTTAAAGACCCTTGCGGCATATTGTGTAACATGCGACATCTAGTTGGATATTTAAATTCATTCAAAATAGACAACAGACGCTTAATCTACTTGTCTCTATTTGATGAGATACGAGCGGAATTTTGGAAAATATCGAGCTTTGTATGATCGCTGAATGCTTTTACGAAAACGTTCAATTATCGATCAAAGAAAGCAATCTTTTGTTAACAAAAAATGTTTGGATCAACTTCTCGTAAGATTTTCTCTAGACAGCGGTGTTTTGAAAATAATGTTAAAAACCGTATGAAAAGGAAGAAAACTGTAGAACTTATGTGATCCAGAACTCGACAGCTTTGAAACCAATCGCAGCCTCTATCCATTCTACGGTCGTCCCGATTACTTTGTTTTTGAAATGCGTTCAAATTTTAGGCCGTCCCCTATGAGAGAAGTTAGAAATCGACTGACGAAATTGTAGGCTGTTAGCTCCCAGCAGGGCACTCTTCTCGGAATCCTTGACGAAAAGCCTGATATGACAACTTACCGTATCGCTAACTGCAGAATTTGCACAGCAATTACAGAACCAACAAACACAGTGACGTGGGTGCTTTCAGATTTTTTCACATAGCATGCGTTTATAGACTTGGGATCGATATGGCCACATAATAATTTGGGCGAAACCCATTCCAACTTTGCGATGTAAGAATAATATTTGCGTGCATTTAATGATGTGGGAGTTGGCCTGCCATGGCTATGTTATTCAACATGAATTTAATACACTTTTGTTTCCTGGGAAGCGGGGATGTAATAGACTTTGAATTGAGTACTTTGAAGGCAGTGGCATTTACCTTACAGATATGTGTTTAAGCTATCACGCGCCAATCGACGTGACGGAATTCCACTACACAGTAATTTTGCTGACGGTTACTGGGTGAATAACTACTAGTGTTACAGGACGAAATATTATTCAGTTGTTTTAAGTAATGGTGTTAAAGTCAATTTGCTTACGATGACTACACTTGTCACACACCTAAACGTTTCTTTCCTCACAAGTGAATTCCATTCTCGCAATTAAATTTTACAATTAAGCTCTCTGGGTGTTTAGTAAACTTTGCTTTGATAAGTTCTTAGCTTCGTATACATAACTGCCATAGAATTTCCAATAATGGCCAATACATTACATAATAAAACCACGATGGTCGGCAACTATTAATGCATTCAGGTCACGTTACTCATGGCTTCTGTCCTTTCATGTTCGAGTGCATTTTTGCCAATAATTATAACTTTTAATAAGTTAGACTTAAAAGTATTAAATAATAATTTTTCTTTTTAATTCTCTTGCAGATTAAAAATTATGTTGGTTTGACAAATTGGAGAAGACAACGTCGGGGCATAAGCAATCGAACGTTGCTGCTGCTGAATCATGTGGACTTTAACCGATAACAATGTTTCAATACGCAGACAATACACACACAATGGGGACCTACTATTGATGAGAGAACATATAATACGAAATTCAATAAAACTTCATATAGAAATAATGCAAAGTTTTTTACTATGTGCCGTAGTCGTGTTAATAATTGGCATAACAGGTAAGTAAGCAATACATATATATATCGTAATGATAAAGTTAATTAGCATTGTAGACAAATGTGCACAAGTATTTGTGTTGGGTTGAGTCACGAACATACGTTCATGTGCTTACTTCTGAGAATTCCCATTCGCATTAACTCAGATGTTTAAATAGTTTATAATTACACATATCATCATAACGCATTTAATGCCAGTATCTATGTAAAATTTATAGGGGTGCAAATTTACACAGATGTAAATCTAAATGAGTAATGGATGCTTTAATTATATCCGTTAAAAACTGTGCAAAAAAATATAAAGGTATGATTGAACGCTAACAAGAGTTGCTGTGTACTTAACGAATAGTAGAGAAAAACCAAAAATAGTGGAAAAAACTTAACACGTTGTTTTCAGGTACACTTACACGTCGCCGAATATAGTTGTTGATTTATCTTCACCATAAAATACCAAAAATTAAGCAATGCTTATATGGGTCCTCAAAAGCGGTCCCAAAGTGGCGATTCCAACTTTCGATGTTTGTTTAATTTACGATAAGGGTTTTTCCGTTTACATCGCAAGTTTTTTTTCATATAACGAATATACAAAATAGAGCTTTGTATGCGAAGTCGTCGTATCAATGATCCCACTCAACCTACTCTCAATAGATAAAATATGGCAGATTGACAGGGAAAGTATACCGGTAGGGATTAGACGGATGGACGAATAGATATGGCGATTGAACGTGCGTTCATTTCAAGTTGTTTTCGATCTTGGAAACATGTACGTGGACTTAATATACCCTTACCGCGTGTGCTGGGTATAAAAATGTGCACGAACTACTTCTTTGTAACGCAGATTAATCATAATAAACGGGTAGCAAAGTTTTGTTGATTTAATTGCTTAGGCATTAAACAATTTAACTTAATTTTTTTTTTCTTTTCAACAACTAACTAACAGTGATAATCATCATCATTACAACGTTTTTTTCTTATCGTCATCATTATTATCCTTATTGTGGCTACAATAAATATATATATATATACGTTGTCAAAGACCTCACTGCTGTTGAATGAATTCGCACAGATTCCTTTGGGAGGTTATGTCTTATCGCGATGATCTCTCAGCAAAATTAATGACGATGCAAATCATAAATGGAAAATTGTTTGCTAAAAACATTTTTTCATGCTTACGTATGCGTGGATAGCGAGCACAGTTATTGGTGGTATGAGAGGTGTTTTGTAAACTACACTTAAGTCTTAAGATATACAAACCTTAACATTTTTTATATTGATATCGCATTCAACATCTGAACAACTCATACGTTTTCAAATACTTGTATGCAGCAACCCGTGCACACATATACATTCTGTCATCTTTTTGAAGCTAAGTGTAATTTACTTTGACTTGATGGGCTGTGCAATTTCGTCATCAACGTCAACGACATAAGATACACGTGCACATAAAGTAAAGTGTTAATGTAGAATGCGCGGATGTGAGTGTGTAAGTGTGCAATAAGTAAGTGTTAATTCTTTAAATCTAAATAAGAGATACATTAAGTGAAACTGCTTTCGCAATATAGTGTGACGAATATCTATTGTTATGGATTCAACCAACAGAGGAAGAGCATGTGAAATTCGTTGTAACTCTTACTAATAAACCACCCTATATCACCTGTTATATTAAAACTTCCATCTGCGTTCTTCTTTTGTGCGCCATAAAATCTTCTTCAAAGTGGATTTAAATGCCATGTACACCGTTCAAAAATACGAGAGCATGCTTCCATTGTGTGTGTGCACCCGTTTTCAAGAAGGTACAAAGCAGCCACGTTTACCTCCTTCTTTATTATTTCTTGTTCTAATTTGTGAAATTATATTCCTGAAACAGGTCAGATGAGCATTTGTATAGAAAAGCAATATTTAAAGATTTTAAAATGAGAGCATATTTCATGTTTTCACCAGACGGAACAAAACGAAAATGAAATTATCACTATTGCAGCGTAAGAAACAAGTTTGAAAGGGCATACTCTCCGACATACCGAGAGGTCTTACTGAAGTTGTTACTTACCGCCAAAAAGATTCATCAGCGATCGTTGCACCGATTTAACTGATGGAATGATGAACGTTATAAAGTACTTCTGTTCCTTTTATTTAACGGTTGACTTACGAACCCTTCACCGCATGTAGCTCACATTTTAGTTAGAATACCTGTGACTCTTATATTAGACTCGCCCTCCATGTGGAATCAAAATCAGGCGCGATTTTGCACCAATTATTCTTATTATTATTATTACTGTTATTGTGTATGATGGAAAGTTCTTTCGAAGACATTTTTTTTTCAAATTAAATCAATTAGTGGGCGTAGTGCACCCGCTACCGACAATGATTACCAGCTTTTGCAATCCTTCCTAACGGGTTTTGTGGAATGCCAAACCTTGCGAATTTTAGTGAATATTGTTTAGTATCCATGTCGGATTTGTGACTATTTTTGTATAGTGCGCAAATGATACTTCCCTTCCTTTCGTCGATGTCAAATAGATGCATCTAAGGTCGCATACATTAAAATTTGTTCATAGTATACGTTTTTCTATGCTCTTGTCGTTGTCGACAACAAACAATATATCTACAAACCACGCCTCTTCCTTTCTTTTGCTTATTTATATGAATTACATTTGAAGCTTCGAGTTCTGCACTGCGGTCGATATGGACGGGGCTGGTTCAATATAAACTATAGATGTTGCCTTCATGCACTGAGTTTTGGTGGTGCTTGTAATTAGAGTTGTAATCGTTTACCAGGTTACAATTTATGGCTAACAATTGATGGACTTTTTTTCAACAGAATCGTTCCGTGCGTTATATTCGGTTGGCGTAAAATTTGTACTTCCTGTGTCTGAACAACCTTACTTGTTTAATCGCCTATTTTGGGTGAAGTTTCCTGTGTTTATTCGTCACAACTCTGATCTCTCTTTGCAAATTTCCCTTCTGGATGTTCGTTCAATACCATAGCATACCAGACCGACACGCAATCCCCTTTTCGCTACGCCTCCTTCTACCCACTTGAAGTATTTTTTTGTGAGTTCTATTTTCACATAATCATGCTCAACTCGCCCGCAGTGCCTCATACCAAGGCATGTTTTGATACCAATGTGTCTATTAGACCGCCCTATTGCACCTCATAGTGTATTTCGATGGGTGTCCTCTTTACGCCACTTAAGATTTTACACTTTTCAAGCCCAAACTTCATATTTATGTTTCTTGAGAACGCTTCCACAACAGTCAGCAAGTGGTTAGATTTTTTTTCCGGATATGATATTAAAGGCGTAAGAGGTATCATTTAATAAATTTGAGAATGGTTTAAGGCTGAGGATGATTCATCTAAGAGTTAAAGAATGTTGTTGCAAGGTACCTGCATTTATTGCGAGCATAACCAACTCACCATTAAGTGCTCCAGAAATTTTTTACTATATCGGTCCATATTGTACAAAACTAACATTCTTTTTAAGCTTGCATGCGGAACACAGTCAAAAGCTTTCGATAGTCTAGATTAATTTCGGATTTCTAATAGGCTTGTGCTCACAGCCGATAGAGAAGATAACACTTTATTCTTTGTAGTTATTCGATGCTTGCCTATGTCCCTTTTTCACTCATAATGTTATTATCGCTGCAATTTTACTAACTCGTGTAGCTAGAATTTTGTACAGGGTGTGTAGACACGTAAAGGGACTAAGCTTTGAAGGATCTGATATGTTGACTGAACTCTTTACTATGAGGTACGTGATAAATTTTACTAGCACATGAACTAAGTTTGAACTTTCAGTAACTTCATTTAATAATTCTGAGCTGAATTTTTCCGAAGTCATAAGACTTTCAAAAGAGTGGCATATTTAACACAGTATTATTCCGGAAATGATGGCATACAATTCATCTGCAGCACGTAGAGGACTTAAAACTGTACCCTGCAATGAAAATGAAACTTAAACGTCTTGTGGGCACTGTCGCCAGCTCTCCGCAGATATTATTAACGGGATTTGAAATTCGATGAATTTACGTACCTTAAAAAAAGGAAATCTAAGAAGAAAACAAGTCTGTCTGATGAAAGGAGAATTAGTAAAAACAACCTGAGAAAACAACACATATAAACTTCTTGGCACAGAGCGTGCAAAGCGTATAAATCATGTAACTATTAAAGGGAACATAGGAGAAGATGAAGACGAAGTGTAACAGAAAACAAAAATGGAATTAGTACCACGTTTGAATATGAAAAGTATAGTACAAGCCTGCAATGTATACAGCATTCCATAGTCTTAACACTAAACTTAACAATATTTCGTGTATACACACTTCCATAACAGCAGTCCAAGCAAATCCTCTTAACAATCATATATTTTAAGCTGAAAATGTACCATTTAGTGCAGCTTGGATTATGAGTAACTTAGTTTTTTTGCAACTACACATTTCAATGTGTTTATTAATGCATGCTAACACACAAAAAGAACGTAACAATGGAAAGCCTAAGCTCTCGTCTAGGAGGGTTTCGTTTGGAATGTACAGTCGAACCAATAATTGTCAATTAGCATTCTTCCAAATGTAGAGGTTTCTATTTCGAGGTTAGTCGCAGAAGAATGCGACCAGACGTACAAACAGTGGTTGTTTTTGCTGAACTTACTATGGTGGTTTTGTTTGCAAAGCCCTATGTCGGCGGGAGAGTGGATTATATTAGACATTGAGTAAGCAATTTGCTTTGCTCTCTTATCGATTCGGTTCAGATCTATGCCATTTTGAATACTAGCAACACTCTTACTCAAGAGCAGAACTTTTCATGAAGCGTTCACCTTTTTCAAGTCGTAGGTGATATGGTAAGCTTCCGACAGAGCTTAAAAATTGCGTAATCCTTTTGGATTGCAAATGCTTTGCACAACATACAAGGCGACAGTAGCATCCCCTTATAAAATATCCGAAGAGAAAAATCTTCCTTACACATTTACTGAGATCAGTGCGAGATATAAGGCCGATTAGATAGTTTGGTTGACGGGCTCTTGGAAAAATACAGTGTGAAAAATGCTTGACCTTTACAATCAAGTAAGACTTTTCTGCAGCAGTCTGTCCGAAACGTTAATACCATCTCATGTGCGATGTGAGAATTTCATAAAATATATTAAATATATGTAAAAATGTATTTTATGAAGATGAATTATTCCTTTTATTTAACATATTTTAATTAGGAAATATTTCTTCATGTCCCTTCATATATATTCATTTTCATTGAAATTTATTGAAGCATTTAATGTGTGCTGACGTAAACGATGAAACGGAAACAAATAACATTTTCTACCTAATGTTTGTTTTTTTTTCCCCTACATATACATTTACACATGCAGCATAACGCATATTCGCTTAAATTTGTTTTTGCTTTGTAGACCGTTAATACAGTAATACAGTATAACGTCATGTCAAGAAAACAAAATTATAATCCCATAAAAATAATGGGAATAAAAACGAGAAACATTGAAATGGCTACTAATTCGTAGCGCTATTGCTATCAATGACAACAGAAGCAACCAAAAGTTCCTTAGATATATATATTTTTATTTTGAAAAATTTCTCAAGCGCTCTTGGTATTTAGTTCTCTCTGGTGACACTACCGATTAGTATTTCATTTAATGCTGTCAAGAGAAAAGAAGTCTTAATCCATGTTATTATTATACCGTGGATCACACTCAAAGCAAACCACTACTAAAGAATTGTCCGATAATTTCGAACAACTGTTCTGACGTATCAAATACGTGCCGAATCAGGACAAGACATACGATCTCTATCTTTCGCAAAAATTACCTCATAAGCAATAAGTTGTAACTACATTTGCTGTAAATAGTAAATCCAATCACGATTGTACTTTTGGAACTGATGGAAAGCTATTAGTAGAAGCTATTGCGTAACTTTTCTCTAATCTGTTTGATTTTCAAATCCAAGGTAATTTTTGCTACTGCACATAGTCGCCATCAACTCGAATTTTATTTTTCAATTACAAAATGTAAAAGAGCAATATGGACAGTGACATGGAACGAATTTTTGATTATCGAACGATAACAGAAGATTATTTTTTGTCCAGAATTACAAAAAAAGATTTTCTCTTCATTGCTTCGCTTCACATTTGTTAAACGAATATTAAGTCTTTTCTTTCCATTTGATTGAAAAGGTGATAGCCATACTTAATTATGCTTAATTGTATATATGATATGTACGATAACTTAATATAATGAAGTCCGTCACAGTGATGTTATTTGGAATCAAATAATTGCCTATCAACTCTGCTTACTGTTGATAATCCCTTATGCAAATTTCGATTATTACTTATGCTTGAAAACAGAAATTCTCAATAAATGAACTTTTACGTTACAATTACTGGCTTGATTGATTGCTTAAGGATTTACGGTCGCCTCTCTTAGTAGTAAACTGGAGTACGTACCACGAACAACGTACGTAAATATGAAGCCCGAATTCGCCCTAAGATTATGTGCAAAAGATATACATGTCTTAGGTTGTCTTGCTTTTATAGATTTGACATTGGCAACACATGTCGCAAGGCAACAGTGTTTGTTACAGCATCACGTTTTGGGGTTAACTTCTAAGCCGCAAAATGGAAGGACAGATCCCGGTGTACCATCTGCAAGACTGTTCGGCCAAGGAGGGTCTAATTAGTTCTTTCATGAACGGCAAAGTTGGCGTTATACCATCGCCTCGTACCCGGCCCAACCTAGGGAAGTCGTATTGTAATTTCCACTTGTGCTAACCCTCTTATCTGCCTCCAACTGTCACGCCCATTTTCTAAAACTTTTCGTTAGCAGCTCGCTGTTACATCTACCAGAAAAAATCAGACATCTATTGTGCGGATGAGTTTTGCTTGTATAAGAATTCGATTTTTTTGCTTAATATTTATTTCTTAATAGTTATGCCACGATAAGCGTAAATAACTTGTTGGGCTAATACAATTTGAAATTACTATGTTTAGTTAACTACTTTACTTACTACTTTACTTTTGTCTCCTACCTAAAAGAAAAAAATTCCTAAAAGTTCTCAAGGCATAATGTTAATGTGTTCATATAGGCCTTATATTTAACTTTTACCCTGTGATTCACTCTTGTCACGGTTGAAAGTAAGGTATCTTGGAATTCTTTTTTTGTTTTATATTACAAGTTAATTTTTCATTTGTTGTTACTTGTTTTTTCGTTACCATCTATTTGTATTGGCAATCACGGATACACAATTGGATATGTGTCTTTCAAACATGCTTGTTTAATATGAGGTCAAAAGATCCATGGTAAGCGTTATTAGGCTGTTTAGGGTCTCTTTCTTCTTCTATTGTTGTTGTTATCATCTCTTGTATTGAAAAGGAGAAGAGAAGTGTGAGAGAAAATTTTCCTTCTTGTTTGCCTTTACAACGTCTAAATTTTACTTTCATCATTCAGGATGTATGTCCCTCGTTATAAACCAAAAAAAAAAAAATGCTTGTAATTAACTTTAACTTTTCCTTTTTTTTTTTTAGGTGCGCCATTTCGTGTTAAACACTTTTTATATACATAGTGCCAGATGTGCACTTACATTGCATGTCTATATTGCTTTTGCATTAGTATGTTTTGTATTTAATATGCTTGATGAAGTTTTACTTTTTCTTTCCATTTTCATACCCATGAATTGTTGTACATGCTTGTCTATGACTCTTTTTTTTTTTTTTGGTAAATTGTCACTTTTACAAAAGCAACACAAAACTATCCCTTCTAATTGGTAAATCTTTCAATATTCACTGCTAGATTTTAAATACCTGTGCATGTGATTTACGAGCCGGATTTGTATTCTGATTTTATGTGAAATTGGGAAATGTTACGGAATGCCTCATACTGGTTAACACTGTACAATTATTGACAAATAAATATTTTCTAGTCACTTTTTCAATTCTTTTCTTGTCTTTGCCTTTTTTCCTTGCAAAAAAGTTATTTGTTTAAGCGCATTACGCGCCATGCTGGCATAAGCTTTGGTTTTTTTTCTTTTCTCTTCAAATCATTACCTTCCTGTCATACATTTTCTACGGACATTCAGGCTACCGAAATGAGTCCAACCACACTTAATGTGGGCTTTTTATTTATTTAATAAATAAACAAATTAAGGAAAACTATTGCAGTCGTGTATAAGTCGTAGCACGAACAAATTGATGAATAAAGTGACTTGCATTTTTTTTGTGTCCCGATCGAGAACCTGACTTTCCACACACCAATATGCCGCACACCAAAAAAAAAAAAACTATATTCATTCGAGATGTCGCTGCCTATCAACAGCCGTTTGTAAAGCCATTGCCAGATCAATCTTCGATGGCTGGTTTCCCTCTAAAGAGTAACAATGTGTTTTTGGAATGCAAATTGTCAGACAGGTGGGAAAAGTTAATAGCCAGTTTCATACAATGAAATTTTTTATACAAAAATTCCTGTTTCATACACACATACTTGTAATTAATCAAAAATTGCTGGAAAATATTTGTGTATTAGTGAACATTTTTAGTTTTGACTTGGACTGTTATCAGTTGCTAAAGAGGAGTGAAAAGGTTTAAGTCGTACAATGAAAATTTTTCTTTCTCAAAAACGCACATAAATCTCTGCAAGATGTTAATAGAATCTTTCAACCTATGAACATAAGGACATTCTAATGTCTGCTTAGATTTTGTATATGGCAACACTCCTTTGTAAGTATATGTGGGCATCGTGCTGGCGAAGAAACAAACGAACGCACAAACTAATGAACATGCTTCAGCTAAGTAAGGAAGCAGGTGGGCAGACGGGCATTTATATATGTTCTCCTTCTATTTGCATTTCTACCATTCATGTTGTGTATGTTTGCTGTGTTTTTGTTGTTATTTTATTATGACGACTACAAAGACGATGCTGATGGTGCTGAGTTAGTTGAATTGGATGGGTATGGTGGGTGATACTTGAGTTTGTTCCTTGCAATTTCCTGTTTGCCTCTTTGCCGTAAATGTTGCAGAAAGTTGAAGTTTTTGAAATTTCTGAAGGGCGTACTTCAATACACCGCGTGCTTTACTACCCTCTCACCACTACAGAACATGAATGCAGACACTGCAGGCAGTATTGCTCTGTCTGCCTGTGCATATGTGGTGTTCAAAAACGATTGTGTAATATTATGCATATAATGTTGTAACTCACTTGTTTGAAAACGTTGCGTCAATGTTCTCGTTTTAAGCGGCACACACCATATACGCCGTCATCTACATGCACACACTTCACAACGACATAAGCTGTAATAGCAATAATAAGAAAGTTTTTTTCTTCTTTTTTCCTTTCTTAATCATGATGCTTTAAAGCAACTTATGGCGTAGCCACACCAGAAGCAGCAGCTTCATCAACAGTAACAGTATAATAATCATAATATGTTGTTGCGTTTGTTATACGTAAATGTTATGTGCTCGTTGCGATACACAATATAGCCAAAAGATGTCTAGAGATGGAAGTTGCTTTTTTTTTACATTTGCGTTGTTGTTGCTGCTGTTGGTTTATTGACAAAAAGAGAATTTTTTATGTGTATGTGTGAAGTTGGATGAAAGCAGAACTTGTTGAAGGTTTGTGCATACAAAACGTTTGTAAACAAAAATGTTGTACGTTGTGTAAAGAGAGGTCTATAAAGATGTTGTTAGCTGATTGCGCGTATAATTTACAATCTTAGGTTTACATCTGAAATCAACACAACATTTAATGTTAATTTCGAATTAAATTCGTTTTGTTGATGATGTTTGCCAACCCATCAAGACAAAAAGCTAAGTTTTTTAATATGTTTTTATACATTTCTTTATATTTCCTTTCTTTGCTGCTTTTATTACAGAAGCTTCCAATTACTTTGACACGCAGGGCCCTAACTTCTCACACGAGCCACCAAGTCGCATCGAATTTACGAATACCGCGGGTAGTATTGCTGACTGCATAGCACATGGCAATCCTCCACCAAATGTTGAGTGGTTAGATAAGGAAAACAATCCTATCACTTCCATCTCTAAGGTACTTTATATGCAACCATTAACGCGTCAGAGACACTTTTATATTATAAAAAAAAAAAACGACTCAGATCCATAAGTGCAGTGATAATAATTTCGAATGAATTCACACACTTGAGTACGATATAAACACATGAAGACGCTTGTGTTTGTGGTTACTTCTTTGGATCGTTCATTATAATAAAAGTGTTTCTGTATATGTGAGCACATGATGAAAGATAAGCTTTAATTTGCTATTAATTTTTTCATACAACATGTTAAGTAATTGAAAATGAATATTTTTCCCGCAGGTTCGTCATATTCTAGCTAATGGTTCTTTATATTTTCCACCTTTCGAAGCTGAAGAGTTCCGTCAAGATGTACATTGGTCGGTATATAGGTGTGTAGTAAACAATGCCGTTGGCTCTATAGTGTCGCGGGATGTTATTGTTAAAGCTGGTAAGCATGTTAAAATTTATTCTGTGAAATTTGAGAAATCCAACCCATATCAGCTTACAAGAAACAAATAAAGGAAACGTATTCGCTGAAGAGCTTTTTAAAATTTCAACTGCATTATATGGTTTTGTACGAACAGAAAACTTTTCATGTGAAATACAAAAGAAGTCATAATTGTTGAATCGATTCTGAATTCTTTTCGATGGGTTAAAGAAAAATTGCAGAAGAAGAGTAAGAGAGTTAACGATGTAATGAAATTTAAGGGTTGATGTTCACCCAATACAAGACAAGTGACAGCGAGGAGAGAGGTGAACAGAGAATAAAACTGTTAAACATGTACTAAGAAAAACTCAGTAAATAGACGAAGAAGAAGAGGTACCATCAGGTGAGCGTTATTCTCGTACAGACGAAGTCAATTTATAACAACTGAGATGGTTTAGTCAGACGAGTTTCCTAGAACCGTAGGTAATTTATAAGTGAATTAGGACACCACTCACCTTGCAAAGTAATCCTGCAAGAGACTTTCCAAGGAACGGATCCCCATCGCCGGGGAGGCGTTACTCTCATGCAGTAGAAAATTGATAAAAGTCGATAGGAAGATTACATTCTGAAGGGATTTTTACATAACCCTACGTTTAAAAAAGAAAAAAGCGCCATTCAAATATTAAGTTTGTACGGATATACGTAACGCTTAAAAGAGGCTCATTTAAACTTTCCTTTTTTTTTTTTACGTGTCAAAAATGAGTCTGGTTCGATCTAAGCCTGTCCGCCAATCTGTGCGTCTGCCCGTCTGTTCTTACCTCCCTCAGTTCAGGTATTCTTGTGTTC
Source organism: Glossina morsitans morsitans (assembly GCA_001077435.1). NCBI lineage: Eukaryota > Metazoa > Arthropoda > Insecta > Diptera > Glossinidae > Glossina > Glossina morsitans. Next base: position 26,387 of record CCAG010008599.1, on the reverse strand, counting down.
AACCTACAGATCAAAACTTTTGCAATATTTTGATGAAATCAGATACACTAACGTGCTTTGGTCCTACGCCGAAGTTTATTGAAAATAACTAAGATCCGAGCGCTTTTTCCATCATTCCCCATATAAAAATTATTATAATAGAAAAATTTGTGATTTGCAAAATTCCTCGACGAAAATCACTGAACGATAAAGTTTCCGCATTCTAAATTAACGTAAAAAATTTAGACCGGACGGAGCAATTTTTTGAGCCCTCTCCAATAAAAGCGTTTTTGAAAAAACTGAACTTTATATGTAAAAAGGTCTAATTTCTAATAATTCGTGACCGAAATTACTCCACAACATTAATTTGACATAGAGAGGTTAGAGAGTAACATTACGGAATCTGGACCATGTAAGTTTGTATTTTGGATCCCACTACATATAAAGACAAACAAGCTCTTAAACGCCGAAACGGGTCAACTTTTCATATCTTTTGATAAAAATTTTTCCGCAACATGACATAAAAATTAACTAAATCAAATTTGGACCACATTTGGCTATTTTTTCGCCCCCGTTTCATATAACGGCTTTCATAAATAGTAAGCCCTTTGACAAAGAGGTTTAATTATAAATATTTTATGATGCAAACTGGGCCATAGCAGCGATTAGGCATAAAAATTAACCGCACGAAAATGTGATCAAAGGTCTAGTTTTTACTCCCCTGCATGGGATAGGTGTTATCGTGAAAAGTAATTTCTTATATGGCGCCAAGTGTAATTTGTAATTTTTTTTGTCGAAAGCGGTTAAAAACTAATAAAATCTTTAATATATAAATTAAGTTTGTCAAATTTTGATAGTACCAGAGCTTTAAACCGAAATTTGTAGTCGCCTCCCTTTGTCCTCTTCTCCTTTTTCGAAACAAATCGATGCAAAGAGCTTATCACACGTTCATCTTTTAGGGAATTCCAATTCGATGAGAGTAAATAAAGACCAAATCGAGCGAATACAATTCGCAAAATTCGCACTTTTCTTAATTTAAGTTTTACCTGTGCAGCATTTGATGGACAAGTTGGTGCATTACCGTGAAGAGCCAAAATTGTTTTCTTCTTTAAATGTAGCCCTTGCTTCTTGATTTTGTTATTCAGCGGATCCAATAATCCTGAATAATGCATGCCGTGTTTCGTTCCAACCTTTTCAAAGTAGTCTATTATATTTGTGCCATGAGCGTTATGAAGAACACTCGACAATATTCCTCTTTTCGATTCCTTATTTGATTCCGATACATGGCAGTCAATCCCAGTTTTACTTAGCTAGGTAACGATAAAGAAGCTCGATTATGAACATTTCACATTTTACATAACATTTTTTTGCATTTTGGGTGCGAAATATTGGGCATACGTCCAAATGAGATTTGTACGACCACAACTAGCTTACCTACTATCGATTTTCTCGATTTCGTCGCATACCTCATCATGAATCTTTTAATCCTTTCTAAAATTGTAAACCCAATTTTGCAATCTGAATGTTTTTCGTCACCTATATATATGCGCGACGACTTCTAGAGTAGTTAATCATTTTACCTAAAAAAACAGATTCCTTATAATATATATCGAGCGTTCCTTTAATTTGTTTTGTTGTGTTACATTACAATCCCAGCACGAAGTTCACTTGTTTCCATGGCAAAAGAATTAACCCAAGTGGTTTGTTGAGGACGGCCATCAACCAAGTGCTAACTTATCGGATGCCATGAAATATGAGTTTTGATCGTCTGAACTGACACTAAAAGAATTGTTTTGTACTTGGTGGCCTCTACCGGTGGCTGTTTTAGTTAGTAAGCATTTCCATATTCGATGCGCTTTCATTTTGTTTTTTATTTATTTATTTATTTATTTATTTATTTATTCTACTTATGCAGGACTTCAACTAGAAACAAAGGGCAGTTGAGTTCAAATGACTCTTAAAGGAATTAAGGAATTAAAATAATTATTATTAAAAGTTAGTATAAGTACAATAAAACAAATAAGAAAAAGAAAAAAAAGAAAAAAAGAAAAAGAGCATGTACACAATTAACACAGAGCCACACCCACAACCGGTGCAGGACCAAAACGCAAAAATTTATTTCATTTAAGCAAACTTGGCCGAAAGTACTTATATTAGAGCACATGAGTGGCGTTCATTTGATATTTCAATGGTTCATTTTATTTCACTTTCGGAAAGTAAAGTTGGTATGGAGCTGTGGCAAGTGTAGTGCTAGTGTAATAAATGGAGTAGCATATATTCTGAAAGAGCAAGATTCTCATAAGTCTTATAGCGCGACTAAGTAGTCAGGTAATAGTGAATACGTTCCCGTCATATGGACGTTGGGTCCATTTGCAGAACTTACAATGCAACTAATTAACAAAACTGCATCGTATGCACATATATATGTAAATTATACAATATTTGGCACATACTTGCAGTGGTTAATCAACGTTATGAACCGGAAGTACAAAATCCTGGTGGTTTTATTGGTAGTAATGTATTAATCAAATGCAATATACCGTCATTTGTAAAGGAATACGTGACGGTGACGTCTTGGTTGCAAGAACCCAATTTCAATATATACCCGTCACTGGAAGGAGGTAATTGTAATAAATCAAAAAGACAAAGAGTGATTTTTTTTTTAATTGATTGTACGGTTTGTAATGCGATTTAACAAAAATGAGATTTATTTTATGTTCTCTTCCTTCTTTACCGGCGTAATGAAATTCTTCTGAATCCGTTGTACTATAGATGGAAAAAATCATATGCTGCCAACTGGTGAATTATTGGTGTACAATATTACAAGAGCGGATGCTCTTAAAATATATCGCTGTCGTACACATCACAAACTGACACAGGACTCCGTTGTGAGCGGTAACGTGGGCAAAATTCAACTGACCGGTAAGGTACTTCTTGTCGCTAGTTTAAGGATATTTGTTAAAGTATTTTACTGTTTTTCTTTTTTGTCATTTTTCTAAAGAAATGCGCGAACTGGTACCTCCCATAATGAATGAGAAACGCTTGAGTATTACGGCACGAGTTGGTGATCCGGTGGTTGTGCCATGTGTGGCATATGCAAATCCCAAGCCTGTATATCGGTAGGTCACATATTTCATTTTTCATTACATTTTTTTTGTGCCTAACTTTTTAAGCGGATGTGCTTTTGGTTGTTTGTGTTACTACTTATATAAGATCATAACAAAAAAATTAAAACTCAAAGTTTTTATGTAATAAAGTGTAGAACTGACAGAATACGAAAATATGGTGAAAAAAATGAGTGAGCGAAAAATTTAACTTTATATGGAGAGTGTGCTTATGCAGGCAAGTTTTTGTGCCTCCAGCACCAAAAAGGTTGTAATGAATCTTGTTTTGCGAGTGTAAGTTGTTGCGCGTCTCTAGTTTACATGCATCATTTATTCATAGAAGATGCACATAACATAATTTGTATAATTTGTTGAAAACTTTCCTCTTTTCCGCATAAGTGGAAAGACATATTAAAACATTTGGCTTAAAACCAATAAAAGTTGTTTTGTCTTTATTTACATATTTTTATGTTCTATCACCAGCTTTCACTTCTTATATTTTTTAACCAATACTTAGAATAATGTGACAGCTGGCCCAATAACCTAATAAGGGGAGTCGCGTATACCGTAGCCGTAGGATCTTTTCATAGCGTCGTTGGTGAAACATTACATTCTCCCCCACCAATTTATGATCTGTGTGGTTAACGCAAAAGAAAAGAAGAGTTTTCTTTTTATGTGAGCAATCACTCGAGGGGGGGACATTCCCTGCACGTGTATTACGGTGATGGTCAGAAAGAAGTGGGGAGGGAGAAACTACATATGTGTGTACTATAATTATGACCACACAAAAATCGTAGTTAAAGTATAGTCTATCGCACAGAGGACTGACGCTGGTTATGCCGTTGTAAGTCGCGCTTCTTGATTATCTCGCTATGCGTTAGCCCATTAGATTCTCTTCCAATCGGCATATATGTTAGGCAATCTTACAGCGATTGCTAGATTTCACTCAGTTCTTACTTAATACAATATATGGCTATTTCTGTATATCGTAAATGCGAAAGTATGCTGAGGTTGATTCACCCGAACTAACATCAAGAATCAAGATTTTAGCGAAAGCTTCATCTCTACATGAATTTAGCTATGAAAGTAGATTTTTGTACAGGTACTGCAGCGTAGTCCAAAAAATACACGTTCAAATTTTTGTACATTTATCAATTTTTTTTCCTTTTGAAAAACAGAAGTGTTCACAGTTTACATGCTGGGGGTGCTGGGGGCGTATCCTTCAACCGATTAAGCTGGTTTTCAACGCCAAAGTGAGTGCAAGAACTCTCAATCTTTCTGGAAAATTTGAAGGTTCATCTTTGCGTCCACGAAAGTGTTTACAACAGATATTACACAGACGGATGACGGACATGAATAAATCGATTTCGAATGGGATGCTGATGAAGAATATATATACCTTGTGAGCGTTGCAAACGTTTTGACAAAATAAATATAGTCCTCATCCTTCGATGATGGGGAGAAAAGTAGAATAGGTTCGTCGAGACTACTGTTAAATCGGTTGAGGTTGCGAATGATCCAAAGTGTGCGATAAAGATGTTGATGTAACTCTTGTCAGATGCGGCAAAATTGATACCTTCGCGCAACAAATCTTCGTGGAGAAAGAGTGACGGGGAATATTTGAATATGTCAGTGCATTTCTATTATCTTAAGATTGAAGTCTAGTCGGAAAAATTAATAAAAAGAAATTACAGGACTTTAAATTTTGAAGGAAGTCACGCCAATATTGACTACTATTTGGGCTTCGTCTCTACTTATATGGATGCGAATGATCTTGAGAGGAACTGAACTAAAAAAAAACACATGTGCTAATTTGTCGGGTCACGAGTACACGTCGAGGTTTTGCCCTAAGATTAGATGCTGGATATGTTGAGATTGTCTACAGCTTACAATGCGTGAGGATGATTATCAATGATAAGTTACGCTTCGACGCAGATATAAACTGCCTATGGGTCAATTTCTTGCGTACAAAGCTTTATTGCTCGAATGGCCACATGCCCATTTAAATTAAAACTAGAGTGGCCAGCACATTAGTTATGCCACTTATTCACTATGCCGTAGAAGACTATAAGTCTCCCAGTACTTCAAACCTGAAGAAAGTGAGACTTCTATGTAATCGTGTAATTAGGTATGCGTTCTCCTTGAGGAAATGAGCCATGTCTCGGTTTATGTTCTGCGTTTTTTAGATTGTTCCTTCCTTAGTTTGACGAAAGGTAGACTTCTGTTTAGCCTTTATGACATTATTGTGCGGCAAGGAAGGAAGGAGTTTCTTAATCATTTTCTTTTACTAGGTCGGCATTTGTGGTTCTTCGAGTTGCGTTCAACAATTTTCATTGCATTCATTTAAATTTTCTGCAATTTTTTACAATACCTTTAGAATAATATTCTCTAATGATATACGAATGACGCGGGAAAACTTCCAATAAGTTAATTTAAAGAAAAACTTGTGACAAAAGATTGCCATAATTTGCATCTAAAATTGAACTTTTTCATTTAAATGCTGGCGAATCAAACAAAAATCAATATTTTTAACAAATCTGGATATAGGCATGCGTTATAGATTAACTGCTACATTTTTTTAAATTCAACTCTACAATACATGCCCTGGAGCCTCTTAAATGCAAGATGCCTCGCGAGAATAGCGGCGGTGTTGCATATCTAACGTATTAAAGATAAAAGTGTCATTTTAATCCTTAAATTTGCCGTCAGTAATCTCATCATTTTGTTACCTTTCCCTCCATCCCAAAAAATATGCTTTCGCTTTGGGCTGTTGCAGTGGGCTCTCCCTTTAAATAAAATTAACAAAAAATTAATTAAACAGAGTTAACTTTATGAGGGCTTAGGGAGAAGAAAAACAAGAAGAAAGAATTGCCTTTGAACTAAATCTTTTACAAAGTTTAATAAGACACGAAATTTTTGGTATTCTTCTACGCGTATAAAGAGCAATTTGTCCCGTTAAAAATATTGTCCACAAAAAGGGTGGGTATGCAAGATTCGTTCTGAGTTAAATGTGATGTATTTGTCTTCCGTGAATCACGGAATTGTTGCCTTTTTGGCGCAAGATAACATTTAACTTAAGTTAACAGTGAACTCGATGTTATGACCGCCGTCAACGAATATCACGTAAACATAATCAAAAAGGTGATGTAATTAACGATGACAATGGAGATAATTGCTTTCAATTGTAAAAGCCATTGTTTTCTGCGCTAAGGTTAACATGCATGCTTTCTTGCATGCTTTCAGCAAATTCAAGCTTTTAGCCGATTGGCAATGAGAAATATGACGCGCCCATTAGCTAATTCTTAAGTAGCTGATGGGCATTGATAGCATTGTGGCGGCCAAAAACTGGCGATGTTTTAATGACTGATTAAATAATTAGGTAACTGCTTTAAATAATAATAAAAACAAGATGCTTGACATAAGTGTTTATCTGATTCTGTTTTTTGACACTGCACAAATCAATGTTTCAGAAGTTTACGCCATAAGCCACTTCCAAATATCTATTAAGTTTGTGCGGATGCATTCGGCTATTCTCGCCTACATAGTCGATTTAGAGTTACTTCTTGTATTTACACTAGCGGTCGCAAGTTTTCGAAATATTTTCATAACATTTGATAGACTGACATATTTTTGCTCAAGAATGAATGCTATTGAGAAGGGCCTCGAGCGAATCATTTTTTCGCCTTCTTATTATAAAGGCCTACCTTCAAAACGTTATTGTATGGAAGATTGTCGTGACTTTTAATATTGTTTAAGAAATATCAGAGAAAAAGAGTAGTAAACAAATGTGAAGACTTTAGATAGGACGGGGCCTATTTTCAAACCCCCTTCAATACACAAGTTTTAAGAAAACAACGAGCCTTTGTATGGTGACAATGTCTAATTCTAAAATATTCCGATGCGAATTGACATAAAATGTTGATTCGAAAAATTTCCTGCATTAAGCTTCGAGTACATATATCTAGGTTTCGTACCCATTGCAATATAAAGGTTTTCATGAAGAGTTAAAGGCTTTGTTTTGAGCCGTAGTTGTCAAAAGAAGAGTGCCACTCGCAGCAGCTTTAGTTATTAATAACTTACTTCGTCATCTAAAGTAAAAAACAGAGAGCATTCAATAAAGCTTGCCTCGTTTCAAAAATGTTATCATAGATATTCTTCTTGGATCACTTTCTTGGTCACAGGCCGTGATCAAGTAAATCGATTGAAATAAATTAATTTTGGTTTATAGTAACCGAATCGTTGAAGAGAAAAATTTTCCACATTAACTTGACAATTTTTAAAACTTTAACCATCAAATCTGTCGCAGAAGCACATTTATGAAAAAACTGTGACAAAGTAATTTATTTTTAACTTGACTACACTCATATATACGCGTTCAGATAAGTTTTTGAAGTACACATTCCACTATAGTTGAAAATCGTTTTCCCTCGTTTGATGTGCGGTAGCACATACAGTTTAAAATTGAAGCTTAAAAATAATTATGCAGAACGATAAAAAAAGGAGAAGACGAAAGCAAAGGAGCAATAAGAATAAACTTTGTATGTATGTAGTTTATACAGGCCATAAATATTGTGGAGTTTTATGTGAGCAAATGATTGCGTATGTGTGTGTATAGAAAACAAACAGTCACATCTTTGAAAGCAGATATCCAACAACAACAAAAAAAGGAACCCCAGCCACGTAAACCCCATTTTAGTTCTCTTTTATGCATGATTTTTGTGCTTGTGTATGTATATGTGTATATGTGAGTAGGGAAAGATGATATTCATACTCAACGTCACACACTTGAGCATTCACTGCGAAATGCTCCGTTTAGGTACAAGGATGCACTATTATACCAACACTATTTTATATATACGATTGTATGTAGTGATATGCGTGTGTTTGTGAGAGTAACCACTTCAACATCAGTTGTAGCACCAAACTGTCGAATCAACCTAACTCACCTCTTGACTGAACAAGATAGCATACAAAACAATTTACCACAGAAATACCTCTTAGGGTTCGCAACCTAATACAATGCGAGCTTACATAGACGACAATGATATACCAAATACACATACATACACATACACAAATACGCCATTTGTGACATTAGAGTTCCTACTCTACGTACAAGCTATTGCGACCGGAGTATGGAGGATATAAGAAAATATAAAAGTTTAAAGCATTCGCATGCGGTTACATGTCGAAGTTTAACATTCATACGCTCTGTTTTGTGTGGCAATTTTATAAGAATTTTCTTCGGCTAAGTATTTGTTTCCATGTGGATACATGCCTGTGGAAGTAAATAGTTGTATACTTACTTATATAAAATTACTGAAATTCTCAAAATATCCCTCTTTTATTTTCATTCTCTTACTTAACTGACAGTTAGTCGAAAAGTGTATTACGGTTAACCGTACGATCCTAAAGTATTCAATTATGCAAAACTTTCAACTTCAGCAGTATTTATATCTTTTTTGTTGTTGAAGGAAACTTTGAAGAGACGTTTGACTTGACAACAACAATTTGCAACAAAAAATTCGATTGATAGTTTTCGAAACTCGTAATGGTCAAGAAAGGGAAAGGGTGACAAAGGGGTTGTGCAATGGAGCAGAGTGTTGAAATGGGAAAGCGAAAAAACGAAAAAACGAAAAAAATATGAAATTATCTTCCTTGAGTTTATGTGCAGATTTAGATGGTTAATGATTTCAGTTTATATCCTATCCAATCTTACTATCCGTGCTCCCATCGTGCCAAGAGAAAAATATCGCAAGATTAAAACTCAACGAAGCCAACCATCACTCTTGTGCACACAGAGTACAATCAACGGAACATGTAAGCTTTTAGTTGAAATGAAAATACAAAAGTCAAGGGAACATAGGACACCTTTTAGACTGTTAAGCATGTAACGACTGTATACTGTACCTTACAAATAATTTCTGTGATTCCGTTCGCTCTATCCTTTTTTTTATGTACAAGCGCATACGAATTCTAAGTAAGACCATTGATGCATAAACGTTTTGAGTTCCCTCAATATTTTATCAATCCTTTAAAACATTAATTTCTATAAAAACACTAAAATTGGCGTTGGACACTAGCAAATGAACTTACAAGAGCAAGCACCTTGAAGAAGTTAAGTTGGGTATATGGTACGCTTTCGGTTACTCTAAATGAATAAAAATCGACTAATTTCTTCCCAAATTAACACAATATATTAACGCGATTAAGAACGATTGCTGTTACGCCTATTCCGATCTGGAATTTCTTTTATTAGTTAGTTTATACACTTACAACTATTATAACTGATATTAGTTACTACTCGTCTACAAGAAAGAAGGAGTATAGCAGGGAGCGACGCTTTTAAACGGCTTTGTATATCTCCCGCTCTTTCTCTCTCTCTCTCTCTCTCTCTCTCTCTCTCTCTCTCTCTCTCTCTCTCTCTTTCCCGAGGGTATCCGATGTAATCAAAGAAGCATAACGAATCTAAGTAAGAGATTTTGGCGCAGCTAAACTTGCTCTAAAGCGAACAGATGGAACGAGTAACAAATATAACATAGAATTTTTTGATCTCAATAGAGTAGGGTACGAAGAACGCACGTTTATCTTAAGCTTCTTCTCTTTTTTCTCATAGATAAAAGTTAATCATTTCAAAGAATTGCAAAATAAAATCAATTTCTTAGGAAGAATTGGTTTTTCTTGTGATGACGAGCGGACTTACTCCGATCAGATGTAGGGGCCTAGTGCCGAACTTAATATAACAATTTCTTTTTTTTAAATATTCTTCGTATGTCGAAACGACGTTTGTCAGCAATAATACGAAAACTTGGGGAAATAGTGTCACACACAAGCAATTTGCATTGACGCGTTTTCTTTTTATTGAACATCAAAAGGGCGGTTAAAGAGAAAAGTGTGAGAAACGTTTGTCGCAATTGAAGAGACAGTGTTGTTTGGTTATACATTTCTTCTCCTTCTTTTTCTGCGTATTTTATATCCAGCCATATATCGCATTGCACTAACTTTTGGAATCTCTTGTGTATTCGATATGAAATGTTTCTTATTTTTCCTCTTGTCATTTATTTGCTATTTTAATGGTTGTTGTTGGTTTCTTTCGTTTCATATCAATTCAGTTGAATACACATTTCGCTGTACATTTTCCGTTTTTCATTTTATTTTATGGTTTCGTCTGTGGGTGTTCCTGCCGTTATATGTACCTTTATATAGGTAGCATGTTGCGGGAGTCTCGCTTTTAAAATTCGTTTTTAAACTTCTGCTTTTAAAGTAGTTGATTAAATTTGAGTGTCTGTCCTTGTATCGTGAAATGCATACTGAAGAGAAAATTTTGTGAATAATGAAACTCTATCAAATCAATTTTGATGGCTCTTACGTGAACTTAAAAGAAGTTATAAAAGTCAATTGCCCAGCAATGTTTTTTGTATTCTCATCATTTCGATTATTTTAGCAGTTAGACTTTGTTAGCAGCAACTTTCCTCTTTTCCTTTTGTTAAAAAATGCTACGTGTATATACATATACATATTTATTATTTCAAGGTTAATAATTATATATATATATATATATATATACGATATATCTTATACACATGGTCGTTCGATTCATTTGAGTTTCTGTCCCATTCTATCACCTAATAAGGGTCGTGGCAAAACGTTTTAAATTTTACAAATGAACGGGCGGCCATCGGTTCGTTTGTTCAAAGAAATGAGCAAAACAATAAGTAAAATAAAACTTCATGTTTGTTACCGGCAACGAAATGAAGAAAAAAGAAACAAAAAATTGGTGAACTTTTGCAATTAAAGCCGACGATATCGAAAGCAGGCTTGCCAATGTTTTCCGCCATACCTAAGACGAAGCTTAGTGGATCTAATAATTAAACAACGAATAGAAATTAGACAGAGAAGACTCAGCAAAGGAATCCAACTTTGCGATCTTGGTTCACTAAAAATAACGGTTCCTATAAATTATACCCATTCAAAAGAAATTCTTGTCGTTTGAAATTTTCCGGTCAACCACTTTGTTTATAAGAAAAAATTAATTCTATTTTCATTTACAATTTGATACTTCCCTCTCAGCGTTTTCAACGCTTAAGGTAAATTTTTCGAAAAATAAAGAACAATTTTTTTTTCATTTGATTAATATACGCTTTACACCTTCTAGAATACGTGCGGAAAAATTCTCAACCCATAAGAAGACCATCTAACCTAATGTTTTACCTATTGAGTTTTAACCTCTCTAACACACTAATCGATCGATGTCTTTGAAATTTATTTATGTTTATTAAAAATGTGTTTTTATAGCTTTATCAAGACGGTCTTTATGGAGATATAAGATTGGCGCCGATTCGAAAGTCTTCAGTACATCTTCCAAGGCATTATAAAGTTGAAGCTTTTGAAGATTGTGGTGTTGATTATGAATGTAAGAGAAATGGAGAAATATACATTTTCTTATGATTTTCTCCTTGATTTCGCCATAGATGAAGTGTAAAATGTTCAACTTCTCTACCGTAATGCGACGCAATTTTTCAGCAACTCAAAGATATTTTGTTAAGAAAGAGAAAGTCAAATATTGAACTTTTTTTATAATAACACTCTCCCATGCCGTCCGAGAAAGGCTCTGATATTGCCATTTTTTAATATAGTTTGTTATTTATAATGGAATAACGAAAATAATTTAATCACCTCCTTCAACTTTAGTATTGCATTGTCTTTCGTTGTATCCCAAAAGAATTTGTCAAAGAGAGCCTTTACAGTAATCTGACCCTTAATGTCTTAGCTTTTTTATGTCTTTCAACACTTGCGGTACGACGGCGTGTAATGTTTGTGCAGATGTACGCAACACCCAGAAGGACCTGAGGGAGATGCAGCTTTTACTATACCGATGAATGCAGGATAATTTACTGACAACTGGACGCTAAACATAATCATAGGCAGCATACGTCGTGCGTGCAAATATTAAAATATTTTTTGATTGCACGTGCGTACGTATACGTGAATGTACGGCAATGCAGATAGAAGGAGGATTATTAATTTAGCTGCACTCATACGCATTGACAGTTAAAACAATGACGTTTATCTACACAAAGCAAAATCATGAGGCTAATATTCCAAGCACAACTCGATAATACTGTGGTATCAAATCTTACTAATTATTGCTGCAATCAATTAGAAATATTATCATTTATTGCTAATTCACGCAAAGCAATTAAAATGTTCTTTTGCTTAAGAAATGTGAAGTTTCAAAGAAATTTGTTACTTTATTAATTTTATATAAACGATATTTAATCAGGAGGTCTCATTATCTAACCATACAAGTTTACTGCAAACTGAATGCTCCATTTGTTTGTCGCATCGCATCACTACAGCAATGCAAGAAGTACAAAACATGCTATATACTCAATATTTAGGGAGTACGACCCCATTCTCTCATAGTCATTGGTGGTTAGTCGTAAGGGCTTATCAGGTATATAACTATAAAATCGGAATTTGTCCATGTACCTAATACCGCGTGTAGACGGCACACATGTCTGAGGTTGGGTTTCTTGATAACCTGGATATGTGGTACCAGCAAACAACACTTTAGTGCGCGATGAATGAAGTTTTTTGATAATCGCATCGCAAAAACTTCTCATTCAAATGCACACGTCTCATCCTTCCATCCTTTCCTTCCTTTCATCTTATTTTTTCCAACAGCGAAGATATTAAGTCTTGCGCCAAATAACGAGCATTTGCAATTAGCATTTATCCTTTGCTCGAACGATCGAGGAAATCGTTTTTGCAACGCAACTTTACTGTAGGCGGAAAGTCGATTTATTTTCACAATTCCAAGCTTAAAATTCATGGGTGTGTTCAGGCATACCATTGAAATCTTTGGGAAGACCGAATCGCTTTTGTAAGATCATAATGTCGGTCTGTTATTAGCTGTTAAAATCTAGTGAAACGCTTAGTACTAGATGCTATTAACAAGAGTTAATCGATTTGATCACTTTGCTGTTCAAAAAAAAGCGATCAGAATCTCAAGAAAAGCAAAAAAAGGTAATTTTTTAGCTGATGTCCGTCAGACAGGTGGCAAAAATATATAGCTAGAGGGGGGTTTATCATTTTCATACTTCTAATGGAAACGGTTAGCAGTTTGCTTTATGCGTTACGGACACTTCCTTTCCATATTCATTTAAAACTCTTGCGTACGCAATACCATGCTATAATAAGTAAAATTCTTTGCGGCCCACTCATAAGCTAATTGTAAATTTGTAGCTTTGCTTGACGTCTCCACACCTCTCCTAAACGTGCTTGTATGCAGGTCCTAAAATATCAAAAACCCAAATGTCGCAAAATCAATTCGATGTGTGCTTGTGATTGTCTTTTATTTCGTGATGTCATTGTGACATTGTGTGACTGCATTTATTATATTGCATCAAGGATTGAATTTCACAGTAACACGTTCTATACACGTTTGTTTTATTATCTAACGAAAGGTTTCCGCACAGCGGTTTCGATAAATGGAAAAGTGAAAAAGGAAAAAAATTGAATTGTTTTCTTTGTGTTAAACCTTTTTGAAAGGCTCTTATGAGCAAGAGTGTTGATAACAACAATATCAAGCTTGAATATAAACATATTGTGATTAAAGACGGAGTGCGAAGCACAAAACAACAACGAATGACCTTATAATAGAAGAAATAAGGGACTATCTAAAGGTTTGGCAAAGCAACTTTTCCAAACTATGTTAAAATAAAATATAAAACGGACCATTTTCGAAAACATTCTAGAAAAAGTTTTCTCCTTTTGACAAAATATCCAAAATATTCATCCAATAACAAATCGATCTAACTTTTTTGTAATTTTCCAAAACATTCTCAAGCATTGCGCCTATAGTTAGATGTCCTTTGAATGCCATTAGAATGTAAAATTTGGAAACAAAGTACGATAAAGATCCATGCTTATGCTCAATTATATATAACTTGCAACTTGTCACAACTTATACCAAAAAGTTCAGCAAAGTCAAAAGCAAGGTCGCGACCACAAGGTTCTCAAATTATAAAACAAGTAAAAACACTAGAGTGGACCACAGTCCGCCATCGAAGACCCTACACCCTTTTTTTTCTTAGAACCGCCTTTCAAAATAAGGCGTGACGTGCGAAGTGGACGAAAAAGTTTTCCAATCCGAACCATTTTCAATGGCGTTCATCCTTGGGCAAAAGCACGTCAGGGAGACTGTGCCAAATTCCGTTATCGACGTAACACAAGGTCAGGGTCTATTAAAATGTTTCTCGGTGTTACATACATTCGCGTCCTTGCATCACAAGTGGTATGGTGTACTAAATGTCGACATTTATTATGTTATCAACGGCCGTGTAAAATGTCTTGGCTTACATTTTGGTGAAAGTTTAGCCTAAAAGAATCATTTACAGGCCAAATGCCAGTAACTTGACCCTATTGGTTAATTCGTCCAGAATTTCTACTTAATCCAAGGAATAAATTCATTTTACATAAAAGTATCCTTCAACATATTTGTATCTATGCGGGGAACAGCTTTATTGATATAATTCGTAAATATCCATCAATAATTCATAGTCTTATCGGTGAAGGCCAGTGGTCTGTTTGCAAGAAAATTCAGATTTTCCATTGATCAAAAATGTAATTCAACGCCTTTCTGCAAAATATCTCATTAGACTCAGTAATCACGTATAGCCCTTGGCAATATCTCTTCTGGATGGCTCCAATCAAATAAGGAGATTGACAAGGCATCGTATGCTGGATCTTGCAATTAGGAGTTAATTATTTTTGTTTCTTAAATTGTTTTAATGGATTTTCTAACTTTATTGAGTTTGGCTGTATTGCTATATTAGTCCCATTGAGGGACAATGACCTCTGTTATTTCCCTCACTGTGCCATAATCTTTCGCTATTATCTGTTTGGGTAGATTGTAAGTAAAATATGTAATAAAAAAAAAAAATTGTTATGTTGAATTAAGTGATGGGTCTAAGCACCGTTTTGCCAATAGCGTGCATATAATTGTTATTGATCAATTATTGATGAGAGAATGATCGCAATGAAATTTTGATATTGCCGTTGATTAAAGCCGTTACCTTATCAAACAAATGCTCAAGCGTAGAAATCATTTTCACATTTGTATGTTCCTCTTCTTTTTTCCGATTGTGTGGCAGAGTGTGTAATTTATTCTATTTTATGTTATTGCAGTTGGCACACGAAACGGCCAAATAACGAGGAATCTATTCAGCATTTGTTGGCAACTGGACGAGCGAAAATTAAAGATGGAACACTTATTATAACCGCAATGGACAAATCAGACAATGGTGCCTTCTATTGTACGGCCACGAACTCGGAGGGTAGCGAGACACTTGACGTGCAAGTGTCAGTTACCTCACCACTGACTGCTGCCATACAGCCCACTGTGCAGACAGTGAATTTGGGGAAAACGGCAGATTTGGTATGTTCGTAGAATAAAGAATTGAAGAAGAGTTTATAAAAAAAATAAAAAATATAAAACTAATTGAATAAAAATAGTAAAAAGTGTACCGAATACAAAGAAAAAAACAAACCATCCTTGCAATTGCACATACAAATGCAATACTATAAAACTATATCAAAAAGTTAGCATTTAAGTCAAGCAGTCCAAGCGTAGGAAGAACGAAAAAGGACAAAAAAATTCTAAAGTTGAATAAGTTTTTTACTTTGTCTGCATGGTTTCTTTGCATAGCTTAAGTTTTCATAATGTGCGTTTGTGCGGCTTCGTTGATTTTTAGTTTGTTTGGCATTGTTTGGTATGTGTGTGTATGTGTATGTAACTAACGTCAAATTGAATTTCAGATTTGTTCAATTTCGGGTTTTCCCAAGCAAAGCATTTCCTGGCTAAAAGATGGTCAGCCTCTACGTTCCGGTGCCCGGGTACGTCTTCTATCAAAGGAGCACATACGCATCACTTCCATTACCAAAGAAGACAAAGGCATGTATCAGTGCATGGTTAAGAATGATATTGAATCTGTGCAAGCAACGGCTGAATTACGTTTGGGCGGTAAGTGGGGGGTTTTTATGTAAATTTTTCGTGTATGTCCATACATGCGGGCAGATTTATTGTCTTGTTTTTTTTTTTTCGTTCTTCTCATCTTCTGTGTTTTCATAGAAGTTGCACCGCAACTTATCTACAAATTCATTGAGCAAACTATGCAGCCTGGTCCCTCGGTATCATTGAAATGCAGTGCCACCGGTAATCCCACACCGAAAATAATATGGCATTTAGATGGCTTCCCTTTACCTAATGTGAGTATACGTTCTGGCCCTTACCAGTTATGTATGTAATAGATAAGAACACAAACCATACCCAACAATGGTAGTCCATAAGCTGTAGAATAGTTCTAACTTCCCACAGTCACATTGCATATTATAGCATACCATCAATTTTAGTTTAAAGAAATATTCAAACTTCATGACAGCATTAGCTTGTGCTTGCGGTGGCCATGACCGTTACATACTTTCTCTTTTCTCTTCAAATATGTGCAAAAGCAGATATCGACTCGAGCACTTGTGACTTTTTATAACCGTATTTAAATATATAGGTTCGTCTATGTGTTTACTGTTTACGGTATTGTTTATGTTTATGATTCTCTTTGGTAGGGGGTCTTTTTTGCTTTCGAGCTTTTTCTCTCTGTGTGTGTGAAATAAAAGATGTATTTAATGGCCACTGGAACTGGATGTTGGCATCGTTAACCATGCATATTTCGTATGCATGAAAGTAGTTCAACCATTAAGCATGTTAAACTTTTATCGGTTTTTGCTTACATCTCCTTAGTAATTAAAAAATAACTTTTTTAGAAAAGCCTAGCGTTACTCCTTACTTTCTAGCTAAACAAGGTTTTCTTATAATTTAATATGATTTCACAAGAAAATAAGTCAGAAAATTATATTCGCCGGGGATTCAATCTCTCCATACTTCTACTATGCATTTCGCTTTCTACTCTCCAAGTTCTTTTATTTGATACCCATATCGCTGGTGTTATTAAGGAAAAAATTATCGCGGTGTCTATAATATTCATTTTAAAATTAACCCATTTTTACGCAGATAATGTATCTTCATTTGAGGAGTGTACATAAGAGTTTTAAACGTTTTGTCTTGTTTGCCTTATGATAAATAAGCATAGAACGTCAAGAAAAGTGAAAAAATGAAATTTAATTACCAGTAACTAAGTGTAGGCATGGCCGATTGGTTCCATTTTTGGACCTAAAGAGTAGAGTGTTTCGTAACATAAACGTGGAGATTTTCAGCCTTCTAACTTTAATAGTTTCCGAATAACGAGCAAAAATCCAAAAATTTTTGCTCAAAAAAACGCAGTTGCGTTCAATGTACGCTCCACTGCGTGCTTCTGCCCCGACCAATTTGGCCAATTTTCAATACCGACCTGCGTGCAGAAATTTGCAACGTTTCTACCAAATTTGAAGTCGATATCTTCATTTTTGCGACAAGAAGTGTGCCAATAACACTCACCACACAGACATACGGACGGATAGACGTGGCTAAATCAACTCAGAATTTCTCATTATGGAGAAAAACAAAATGAGTAAACCTCCACCTTACAGTGATGGGTATAAAAATGGATTAATAAAAATTACCCCCAAAATGTGGATGATGTAGTATTCACGTCATTCTGTATCACAATGAAAATGGATGGTGGAGCATCCGCATCCGCGAACATATAAAGCAATTTTTTCTTAAAGAGGATTTAACAAACTCCCCAGCAAAGGCGACTCTCAGTTGTTATTAGAAATCTCCAAGTATCTCGGAAAAGATATATAGAGAATCAGTTTTACGGTGCACTTCTTTCCAAGCACACAAACAATGCGGGTAATAAAAAAGAAAAGAAAAATGTATAAAATTTATGTCGAAAATGTGTCAAGTTTTACGATGCAGTTGACGAAACGCTCAGTTTAGTTCAGTATAACATTGAGGAGTTTTAACAATATGACACGTTGCTCCGCTTATCATAATATAAAAGTTTAAGAGTTCCGCAAAATTTTGCACACATTCGTTTATACTAAAATAAATGTTTGGATTCTGTTACTACTAATATTTTATATGAAAATGACTTAAAATAATCCTTGATGTGTTGCAACCCTTTCCTAAAGATCTAAGAATTAATTGCAAATACACGCAATATTTGCAATTTTTTTCCGAAAAATGGTTCGTTTGCTTTGTATTTTCCTCTTCTCGTATCCTGCGTCACTTGTGGTACAAAGGTGTAATAAGTTTGTGCGCATGTATACAACATCCAGAAAGACTTGACATAGACCCAACTTTTATTGTATCCATCTATTCAGAACCACCTTCTGAACTGATCTAAGCTTGTATGTCTGTCGATCGTTTTGTCCGTCCGACCATTTCGTATTCTTATGTTCAGCCTGTCAATCGCAAATTTTTCAGATATTTTGATGAAATTTGACGTGCCAACGTGCTTTGGCCCGAGGATCGGACCACTTTTTCGACCACGAATAACTGTGTTATGCGCAGAGGTGTAGGGTTTTTAAAGGTGGACCATGGTCTACTGAATGCCTCCTTGCCTGACTGTTGGCTACGGACCTTCGGGGAGTATTCGTGGTGGGTGTGGTAGCTCCAAAGTTTCGCGGGGAGCTATTTAAGAGGTGCTTAGATAGACCTCGACGTAGACTACTAAACGAGAATTTGGCCCACACCCATTTTCTATTGTGAGACCTCAGGGTAGCGAGGCCCCCATTAAAGGGGGCTTCCCTGCGGGGTCCTCAATCAACTTACCTCTCGATTGCCAATGGTTGTAGGCAACCCGTCTGATTAAGACACATGCCAGATGCCGACTTTAACACATAGACATATATCTGTAATGTTTTTACTTGTTACTCGTTTTATACGTGCTATCGACGAGTGGGGCCATATAGACTAAAGATTTGTAGTTACAGTATGTAGGATTATTTATCATTTACTTACAAGTGCTATTGACCAGAAAACTAAAAATTCAAAGCAAGTGTGCTCCCAATTGCTTGCTTGACACCTTCACGACTTCTTTCGCAATTTCCCATATTAGTTAGAAATGTTGACTAGATACGTACGAATCTCTTGTTGACATTCCATTCAAACCTACGTTAGACCGATTTCGATATTAATATGTGTGGGTTTAAATGTGACCACGTACTTCATTAACACTAGAACTCTTATAAGCGTCTGATTTCTTCAGCTTTAAAAAAAATGTTTAACACTTTTTATTTTAGGACAAGGTCCTCGAACTATAGGATTCAGTATTCATGTATATTTGTCGGACAATTGTCGAAATCGAAAATCGAGCGGGTTAACTTAATAGAAACTTTTCATTTGGCTTGAGCTGATATATGAATTGTTCATAACATAAACGAACAGGATAAGGATTCAGGACCATGATTTTTGAGGAATTCACGAACATTTTTAACCACTTTTCTCTTGTCATATATTTCAATTGTTCAGCATATTGATCACGGCTTATGTGTAATGATTTTTCCTTTTTTCTTAAGCAAAACTAATGTCATTGGATTTATAAGTTTTTTCACAAAGGAATACAACTCGATTACATTTTTGGTGATTGCCATATTTTTTTCACGTGAAATCTTTTTGA
This sequence comes from Glossina morsitans morsitans, assembly GCA_001077435.1. Classification (NCBI taxonomy): domain Eukaryota; kingdom Metazoa; phylum Arthropoda; class Insecta; order Diptera; family Glossinidae; genus Glossina; species Glossina morsitans. The sequence goes on along the minus strand of CCAG010008599.1, from coordinate 6,682 downwards.
AAATGCGATGTTATCAAATACGTTTAAAAGCTTGCTATCAAATACGATTAAAAGCTTCCAATTAAAATTTATTGAAATTTTTTTGGTATAATGTAGTACACGTCAGTATGATTTCATTAAAAATTCAGCGAGAAATTAAAAATAAAAGTGTTTGCTTATATGTGTAAACCTTTGTGAACGTTCTTGCTTTTCAAATATTCTGAAAAATTTCATCAGTTGGTAAGTTTACATGATTTTTATAGCTGACCGGCGGACGGTAGTGGACTGTTGTAATGAAAATTTTTCCTTTTCTCAACACACACCATACGAATATTAATTTGGATTTGTTCTTTATTCACTTTTCCGGCTTATTTAACGCTTTTTTGACACAGTGTTTTTTATTGCGCACAATTCAATTCAAGCATTCTTCAAAATATATCTAAATATATTTGAACGATGTACGTGCTTACAAACGTAGTCTTAGTGACTAGTACTCATCATACTTTTAGTCCTAGAACTCGTTTACTTGGCATAAATAAATTATAATAACGAATGTGATTGAAAATTTTCTATTCTCTACACAAAATCATGAAAATTGAAAACACATTGAGAAATAAAGAATTTTGAAATTTTTTGATCAACTAAGGAAACAGGTTGTCTCTCTCATAGAACCCCTTAGCTGCTTTGCCAAACAAATAATTCCTAAAATATTACTGTAGTGTTCTCGTGGAGCTCTTAGTGATATTTTAGTTTGCGATATTCTGGTTATATGTTATAGGGAAAATGGTTTTTTCTTTCCTAATATCTATCTTGAAGATTGAGTTAGATTTTTAACTGACGTTACCTTATACCTATTAGCTTTCTCTACAGTTTCGCAGAAAGCCATATGAAAACTCCCGAATTTCTCTACTGAATTATGTTAATGTATACACATTTTCATGTCCACATTATTATGTTCGAATGTGAATCACGTCGAATGAGTGGCTTCGTTTTCTAAAAACAAATAACAGAATCCGTCATCCATGTATAACAGATCACTCACAATGAATCCCCATTCCGGCACATATAAGGCGGCACTGTTGACAAACCCATATAATATCGGAATAGTAGCAGCCTTCGAAGAAAATCTGCCAAAATTTCATGACATTCTGACCATTACTTTACAGTTGTTGCAGTTGCTTTAATGACGTCACTTTTGTAATTTTCAAAACAATGGAAAAATCTCAACTGCGTTTTTGACAAAATACTGGTGACAAACAGCATTACCTTAGAACGCGTTGTTGATATTCTTGTCTGTCGAAAAGACAAATTTGTGGATAGTTTGGTCGAACGGTCACCGACGGTGTTGAATCCTCTGATCGCGCAAAATCGGCAATTGTTCCACAAATCATAAAAAAGTGCACAAAATCGTTCGGAAAAACCGGACGTGAGCTGAAACCTTAAATATGTAAGCAGGCAGTGTATTTACTATTTTGCGGGACCATTTGTTCATGAAAAATGTCTCTTCTGTCAAAGCGGGTGCCGCGTGTCTTCACCGTTGACAAGAACGTGTCGACGATTCAGTTCACTGTTTGGCCCTATTTACACGCAATCAAAGAGATATTTTCACACGATATGTGGCAATGGGTTAAACATGGATTCGTCACTTCACTCCAAAAGAGGGTAACCGGACAAAACTGTACAAGGCGACCAAGAAAGTAGCCTTGCCAAAACAAGTGCAAATTGCAAACCAATGGTCAGACTGTCGTGAAATGTTCACACATTTGGTTTAAAGGCTGGTACTATCGACTACATGAATCCCTAAGCGGTATTGCCACATGTGTCTCAGACGGGAACGTTATTGAGTCACGTGATAGCTGACTAGGTACCACGTTCTTCTAAATTTTCTCAAGTGAATGTCTAGACGTAACGAGTTTGAAAAGAGAAGAAAGCAAAACAATGACATTGTTTAGATTAGTTCACCGATGTGAACGTAGAAGAATTCAATCAATAGAATCATCTAATGACAAATTAGATCTTCATTTCGGTGGCCTTTTATTTTTGCATAGAAGTAATCCTTAATGCACAATTTTTTCAAATCAATGTTTTCATACTTATAACTTTCGCTTGGATATGGTTTTTCTCGGCTATATGTGTTGTGAAGGATGTAGTATGAAGGTATAAATGGGTCACACTGTTGTTTAAAGTAAATTCATTTGATACATGGATGCTGTCGTTTCATTTTTGCCAAACAATGTTATCGTTTTGTCCGTATTTTGTCATGAAACTACATGCATCCATCTGTATATACGACGAGGTTGTTATAGTAGTTGCAGATGACTTTGAGCGCGCGCCAGTTTGTCTCCCTTTGCGGATATATCATCCATAAGTAAATGCAAGTGTATTGTGTAATGCCATGTTGTTTAATGTTGGAATAGGTGTAATTGCTGTAAAGCGGGGAGAAAAAGAGTGACGTACGATAAATGATGATGACATCACAAAGCAAATATTTCACTGACGGAACAAAATTTATCAGTCATGCTTGACTTTGACTGCAATTATTCAACAACATACACTGGATAAACATGATAAATACTTTTAGTGCAGAAAAACTCTAAAAAGCATAGAAAAGAAGAAGGGGCAAATGGAAGCGGGGGTAAAAAGATTTCCGTATTAATAATGGTAAAAAGTTAAAAGTTTTTAATCAATTCTTTCTGAAACTTAATAAGACGCAATACATCTGATGAGAAAAGAAGAAAGTAAGAGAGAAAAACTGGGCTTTAATTTAGATTTATTTTTTATAATAAAATGTACGCACATGTTGATATATATTTCTTACTTTTTCCTCAAATGTGCAGAATGACCGCCTTATGATTGGCCAGTATGTGACGATGTTCGGTGATGTCATTAGTCATGTAAATATATCTGCCGTCAAATCCGAAGATGGTGGTGATTACGAGTGTAAAGCAATTTCTCGCGCCGGTGAAGCATCACATACTGCTCGACTGAATATTTATGGTAAGATTCGTGCAAATCTCAGACACTAGCCGCATGGGAAATGAAGGCATTTCCATTTTTCTTTGACTATGGTATATGTATTTATAGCCGGCTATTAAATCAGACTAAGAAAAAAAAATAAATAAAAAGTGAATAAATAAATTGTGCACCATATATACCAGAAACTGTAAAGTAATTTTTTTGAATATTATTCTAAATATCATTTCCATTTCATACGGTTACTATACAAATGAAAAATGATACCTAAAAAGCAGCACGTTTATGGGTATAAGAGGACAAAAAAAATTCGAATAAAAAATGATGCGATATTTTTACAGTTTTTACATTCATTTTGCTTTCTTTTTTTTTCTTTCGTTCAGGAATGCCTTACGTACGTCCAATGCCCAAACTTTCTGCAGTAGCTGGAAAACTGTTCTTTCTCAAATGTCCTGTGGCAGGATATCCCATTGACAGCATTGTTATTGAAAAAGGTATATTTTATTTAATCTAGATACAATTGAAAGGCGTACTGTATATGGGTGTGTGTATACGTGTGCGTTCACGTGCTCCTTGCATATTTCATAAATCAATTTCATATCAATCTATTGACAATTCACAGACGGCGTTAGACTACCAACAAATATATGACAACGTGTTCAAAATGGTTCATTACTCATTGAGAATGTTCAGCGAACTGCCGATCAGGGCACTTATACATGCATCGCTCGCAATAAACACAATTATACATCACAACGTTCGGTTGAAGTTAAAGTCCTTGGTAAGTCCACCGCAAACAATTGCACGCTATTCATACTTTTGCTATTTTTACATTTTATTTTCCGACAACAACATTTCCTTGTGCAACAATTTCCATCAACATAATAATAATAATAATTATTAGCGTTTCAGAGAAATGGAAAAATGAAATGCAATATACATATATATATGTGTGTGTATATGCAATATATATATGAATATATATATATACCTATATATATATTTTTTTTTTTTCTTTTTTAACAAATATTGCAAACACAGAGATATTTTTCTATCAAGCTTTTTTTTTTTTTGTTCGCTTAAATGTGTTTTCACATCAGCTAGTTTCCATGAATTGATTATTTATAGCCAATCTGTGTGTTTGCGAATATATGCACGTTATTGCATATATACGATACACAAATTGTTATGTAAAGTCAAGCGAACTATGAGCGGAAAATTTTTTTGTTTCAGATTTTTAATAAATCGAAGAAGTAAAAAATATAAATATTGATAAGGTAGCTTGAATAGTGAAGTGCAATGAAAAATGTCATAGTCACCTTGCATTTTGTTGTCGCCATAATTGAAGGAAAATGTGAACTTTATTTGCATTAGATTGAATTTTATAGATCTGCACATTCACATGCACAACAACTTATAAAGTCAAGCAATTCGATCATTGGAATCTTTGTCGATTTACCTACGGGAAAATAAATGCACTTGATATTGTGTGTGTGAACGGTATCGTGAAACTCTATAAGCGTTGCATAAATACTTGGTCATTGTCCACTAATGCTTCTAAACATCCAACATACAAATTTAACAAAGTTGAACACAAAATTTCTATGAGATTGATATTGGGAAGTTGCATTCATTCTAAATGCCAATCTATAAAGTCAAAGGAGGAAATTTAACTCAGTGTTTATGGCACTCGCAAATATTTATACCATAGATTCACGGGCTTTCTGCATTGTTACTGACAAAATTGTGTTCAAAAATTACAGTGTTCGATGTGAGGCGTTGCGCACATTGGATGCGTTTGCATTGTACCTCACGTATAACATTGTTTTATATGATCGTTACTTCAGCAATGCAATGCAAGTTATCCGCATACAAACATACATATAAACAATCAGATCATATTTTAACATTTGTCTGCCTGCATTTGCTCGCATAGCGTTACGCTCCTCGCTTATGTCTGCCTCATTTTAAGTTTTCTGTCTTCAATTCTTGTCCGGCAAACCGAGAGGTCGAAAAGTAGAATAAATGTGCACATCAGCGAAGAGGCAATTGGTACTAAATCCATACAAAATTTCAATTTGCTTGATGGTACACAAATTTCTCCGTCAAGTTCACTGCAGCTTTTTGAGCGATGCTAGTGTTAAGGGGTCAAGCTATCTTATAAACCCTTTCCTACAATGTTTGTGTTGTTTTAAACAATCTTTCATACATTCCTTAATGATATCCAAAATTGTGCATGTCGGAAAAGTTGGATTTTTCCTTGTAAAGTCACTACTTAAAATTGTGATCGTGTTTCTCTCGAAGCTTTGAATTGGTCGTACTATGAAAGTACTACAATTCTCAAAAGACTCACTTCAAATTTTTTTTATAGGCTTTTAGTAATGATCTCCAGTGAGGCGCGCAATATTTATTTGCTTGTTTTTTTTTAAACAGTTTCACAGTCAATTTATGGGAAATCTCTTGGAAAGAATTTTCGTTAAAGCTAATATTTTGAGAAAATAGTTCGTTTTTCCGTAGCGTGCTGGTTATGAAGCTATAATTGTAATTTGAAGTCAATCGTTTAAGAACTCATGTACTGACGATGAAGCACTCAAGCTTAGAGTGGAGGGTGTGGAAACAGTACATCTCTACAGATATGGTGATAATCCGAATTCATCGATTACTTAGAAGAAGCGCATGGTTTCAACAAACATTCGAGTTATTGAAAGTGAAGTTTGGATGAGACTGTCCCTCGCTCATAGGCTACACAATATAAATTCGTTTTTTATGCTTGGCATAGATTATTTTTGATTTTATTTTATCGGCCTCGAAGCCATTAGGGTTTGTTGGAGTTGTTCACAATGTCCGCTGTAGGTGCAAAAATAAAGTACAATAATAATAAATAAAGACAATTTACGGCAAAGAAACGCAAAATTGAAGGCAAAGATGAAAGGTAACCAGTCTAGCAGGAAAGAATATGAAACGTAACATGCCTGGACTTTCGTCCCAGTACTAAATAGCTGGCTAACCTCATTAATTCCTGCGAAAATGTAAGTTAAGTGGGAATACGTAACGTATTGCAACTTCCTCGCATGTACCTCTTACTTGAAAAAATTTGGCCAAAGAGTATATAATGCGAGGAATCGAACATATGGTTATTGCGAACCGACCTACTAAAGGAAAAGAGATTAAATAATTCCTTCGGTTCCTGTTGTAGAATAATGTTACGAACACTAAGAGCAGCAGTCCCACCTTAACGAAATCAAAAAAGGAACGCCCTAAAAAACGCAGAAGTTAATCTGACATGTAGTCATTTTTCCTCAAGAAGAACGTATATCTTATTACAAGATTGCACAACAGTCTCAATTTCTTTGTGTTTGATGTACTCGTGGAAGTATAGATAGACATTTAAAGCATAATTAAGGTTTAAAGATTAATCGTTAAGAACTGACACATGTAGTTATGTTAAAAGGCTACCTTTATTTTACTTATTGCTTTCCATATGTAATAAGGTCAAGTGCGAACACGCTTTGCCAATTAGTTACTGGAACGGATTATGAAACAGAGTGTGCAGTATGCAGAGAATTCAAGATGTTTTTGTCCCCCTTCTTCCTAATTAAAGAACAATTCATTTAAGGCAATAATTACTTTTCCATTGTTTAATTGAATTTTCACTAAAATTTTTATAAAATTAATTAGGATAAATTTATTTGTAATTGCGAGCTAGTACATTGGCATTTTAGTGTAAGTG
>CCAG010008598.1:0-25947 GCA_001077435.1 Glossina morsitans morsitans | reverse complement strand
ACTATGAAAGTACTACAATTCTCAAAAGACTCACTTCAAATTTTTTTTATAGGCTTTTAGTAATGATCTCCAGTGAGGCGCGCAATATTTATTTGCTTGTTTTTTTTTAAACAGTTTCACAGTCAATTTATGGGAAATCTCTTGGAAAGAATTTTCGTTAAAGCTAATATTTTGAGAAAATAGTTCGTTTTTCCGTAGCGTGCTGGTTATGAAGCTATAATTGTAATTTGAAGTCAATCGTTTAAGAACTCATGTACTGACGATGAAGCACTCAAGCTTAGAGTGGAGGGTGTGGAAACAGTACATCTCTACAGATATGGTGATAATCCGATGAGACTGTCCCTCGCTCATAGGCTACACAATATAAATTCGTTTTTTTATGCTTGGCATAGATTATTTTATATTTTATTTTATCGGCCTCGAAGCCATTAAGGTTTGTTGGAGTTGTTCACAATGTCCGCTGTAGGTGCAAAAATAAAGTACAATAATAATAAATAAAGACAATTTACGGCAAAGAAACGCAAAATTGAAGGCAAAGATGAAAGGTAACCAGTCTAGCAGGAAAGAATATGAAACGTAACATGCCTGGACTTTCGTCCCAGTACTAAATAGCTAGCTAACCTCATTAATTCCTGCGAAAATGTAAGTTAAGTGGGAATACGTAACGTATTGCAACTCCCTTGGCAATGAGTTATAATCGCTTGTACCTCTTACTTGAAAAAATTTGGCCAAAGAGTATATAATGCGAGGAATCGAACATATGGTTATTGCGAACCGACCTACTAAAGGAAAAGAGATTAAATAATTCCTTCGGTTCCTGTCGTAGAATAATGTTACGAACACTAAGAGCAGCAGTCCCACCTTAACGAAATCAAAAAAGGAACGCCCTAAAAAACGCAGAAGTTAATCTGACATGTAGTCATTTTTCCTCAAGAAGAACGTATATCTTATTACAAGATTGCACAACAGTCTCAATTTCTTTGTGTTTGATGTACTCGTGGAAGTATAGATAGACATTTAAAGCATAATTAAGGTTTAAAGATTAATCGTTAAGAACTGACACATGTAGTTATGTTAAAAGGCTACCTTTATTTTACTTATTGCTTTCCATATGTAATAAGGTCAAGTGCGAACACGCTTTGCCAATTAGTTACTGGAACGGATTATGAAACAGAGTGTGCAGTATGCAGAGAATTCAAGATGTTTTTGTCCCCCTTCTTCCTAATTAAAGAACAATTCATTTAAGGCAATAATTACTTTTCCATTGTTTAATTGAATTTTCACTAAAATTTTTATAAAATTAATTAGGATAAATTTATTTGTAATTGCGAGCTAGTACATTGGCATTTTAGTGTAAGTGAACTCACGTGTTTGCAATATTTGTAACATATGTCTGCTCTCATATGTCTGTATGCATTTTAAAATTCATTTCTATTTCACATTCAATTCCAAAGCTCAATTTTATTTTCAAAAATGGTGATTAAAAATTTTTGATTAAAAATAAACACAACAAAAAAAGAAAACTAAAATAACATATACATACGTACATATATGCATGATGATGAATAATAAAAATGACATTCATGTATATGTGTATGTATATATGACATGTTGATGCTTGTACATCGATGTGCTGTGTGACATTTTAATAAATTTTTCAAGTTATTTTTTTTTATTTGTCTGTTTTTGGTATATAAAACACACACACACACACACACACACACATTCGCATACATAACATACAACACCGTATTGGCATTTGTTTCACCCTTTTCTAGTTTTGTTAACTGAAAAACCAAAAGCAGTAACAAATTGTTTTTCTACCAAATAAAACCAAAAACACATCTACACGTACATGGATATGTAAGGCTTCAAATTGAATTTCTACTGCATATGAGAACACAAACATGTGTGTGTGTACTGAATACACGCAGGTACATAAAAAGAGATGTGTGTTGTGTTTTTTGTTTTGTTGTCTTTCAACAAAAATTTAATTTGTTCAACACAATAATAAATAAACAAACATGCACATAAACGTCCAAATACACAGCCAAATATTTTCATAGCAATGAAAGGTGTAATAGAGAGAAGAGTTGTATTTTTGTTCTCCCAAAATTCCCAACAGCGCGTGCTATATATCATGCACGTATATATTCGGGTTTCAGACTTTAAATTTTATTTGCAAATTCTGTACGCAGTCAAAAATTAAGCTGAAGGTAAGCCCAACGAGTTCAAAGAAAAGTCGCTAACTATGGTCTTTAGGATTATTGTGAGGTTTATGTCAATTAAGAGACCTAAATAATATCAGATAAAAGGTATAAGTTCTTAGACCAAATAATTGCACATGTGATTGCCGTTTTAGTAAACGTAAATTCCAACAGTTCCTGTTGCAGGTAATGGGAAAAAGTTGATTCACCTCAAGGGATTTAATTTTAAAATATTTAAATAGGAGTCTCTATAGCGTATGGAGTGTAATATAACTGGAAAATATTGAAAGCAGTCCGCCCGGTCCAGTTCGATATCGTGTTCTAAAATTTCAACGTACGACCAAAAAAGTTCACAAACAGCTTTCTTCCAACACACAATGTCTGAAGCCTTATATACATCAAAGAATTACTTTGGCTGGCTTATCAAAAGCAATAAACCAGCCCAGCAACCGACAAAAGGTGTTTCTTAAAATCTACAGTCAGTCAATTTATTTCAATTAAGAGACTCGTATATAGTCTTATAAAAAAATGGACAGTATAAGGTATAGTTAACAAGCAGAGCCAAGCTGCTTATCACAATTGCATTGATATGATTCTAGGGACATTAAGTAATCTTGTTAAGAGGCAGTCAAAATGTTGACTTGAGTTACTTATAATCGTAACTAAAGAAAGCAGTATTACGAAATATAACAGGAAAACATTTCTACTTGTTAAAAAAATTACGTTTGTGGTGAAGCAAGGTAGCCGGAAAGGTACTTTCGAAAAGAAGCATGCATTAACAGTTCATTGAATTGATTATGTTTTACCGAAATTGCAATCTCTCTTTCTCGCTCCATATCGATTTTCCATTCAAATTTCTATGGTACGTTTGTCATCATTTAGATATCATCGAAACCCATCCTCTTCGAAACTTGTTTTCCTCAAATGAAATTTAAATTATGTTCAGATTTCAGTCATATTGAGCTTGTTTTGTTAATAATCTCCGTGATTCTTAAAAACTTTGCGAGCGCTACTTCTCTTTATTGCAATGATTTATTAGAGTTATCGAGTTGCACACTGAAGGACATTCAATGTAACAACGCGGATTTGACGAAAGCATCTCGATTGTCCCTGAAGATTTATGATCAACAAGTAAAACGAAACCAGGAAGAAATAGGATAACGGGTCTTAGCTAAGACCTTGAAGCAATTTTGAAAGAAATGAGATTTTAAACAACTTCCATCAATGATATCATGCGTATAACTGGTGCATAACTGCCAGGGCTTTTTAATATAATGCTTTTAACGTTTAAAGTAAATGCAATCCGAAAGCGATCCCTCGTGACTTTATGTAACACATATGTGTGAGGTTTTGCAGTCACCAGTTATTCATAAAGTTTACTTATGCTTTACACTGCATCTGGCTGCCTTTAACAGTCTCTTGACCTTTCATCATTCGCTTATTTCTTCATTAACGACATTATGCTTACTATCTCTTTAGTAACGCCGTCCTTTCCCTATTGATAATCTGTCGACATGAGATTCTTCAATTGAAGACACTCAACACAGTGTTTTATTTTATATTCGAAACTAGTGAAACTCTCTTTGAGAGCATTGGCAAGGGAGCTACTCCTATTATCATTAACTTAAATAGATGGTCCCTACACGTTCCATATAAAAAGAAATGCACATTTGACAATTAGGGTAAATAGTATCTGCCAGCATATTTAATAAGGCGTTCTCTATCTACCAATAAATTCCAAAGAATATATTTCTCCAACAGATTTTATTGTGCCTGTTGAACATTACCAGCCATTGGGGTGTATGGCGATTTGAAGTAAATCATTTCCGGTATCAATCCCCTTTCTAAAAACCTTTCCTCTATATTTACTGGGCAGTTTATCCAAATTTTTCGTTTCGCTTATTAAATTATCTAAAGATATTTTCCTCATTTTATTTGCGTTTGCTTTTCAAAGCGTTCGAAGCAGGTTACGTCTGCTCTTACGAAAAAAAGACAGATATTGAAAGTATTGCCAACGTTGCTTCAATTTGTTACGGATCCTAGCGCAATTGAGTTGAGCTATTTTCATTATTGATTGAGAGCGAATAGGGGTCGTTGGTTAAGAATACCCTTGTGAAGGTCGTGAGGTAAGCGTGTAGCAGAACTAATAATAGAATTTGATGTAGAGGACAGCTTGAGATTATGTAATATTTGAATACGATCAGAGATTTGAGATAGGTTTGAGGAAGTGGTAGAATTAGTGATCATTTTGTGATCGAAAGAAATATTGTCTGTGATGGGTGTCACAGTCTCGGGATTTGAAGATTTTTTATTGGAAGAGGAGATGATGATTTCCGGAGTTATCATCTTCTTCGTGGGAACTGAGACAGTAGATTCAGTGTTTGGTCGTTCGACTGTTATTCGAGAAGTCGGTGGAGGCACATTAGGGAAGCTCTCCAGAGAAATTGAAAAATATGCATTATTTGGGTGTGCGTAGGTACTGTAACAGAAAGAGTAACTTTGTGGTTTGAGACATTCTGCTGTGTCTTATTTCGATTTCACGATTTTCTTGTATGTTGGCCAAATTTTCGAATTACAAAGGTGATCATCCTTACAATTGATGCATTTCTTAGCATTTTGGGGTCAATCAGAGGAGCAATCGTGATTCGTGCCACAGGGGCGGCAGAGTGGTTTCTTGCGCGAGCACACGTTATCAGTGAGAGACGCCAACATTTGCGGCATTGTAATATCGGCTCGACATATGGTTTAACCGGGAAATTGATGCCTTCCGAACAGGTGTAGCAACATTCCCGGAAAAACACAACGGACTGTGTCCAAAGGCACAGGCGAGTTAGAGATTTGTTCGAATTTACAGAAGCGCATGAAGTCAGGTAGGGGATCGAATTTAAGTAAGTTTCTGGGACAGGCAGATGAGTAAACTTCAAGTTCGGAAATTCAGACTGGATGTGTACATTATAAACATTGTTAAGTGAAGCATTGGCGGCAATAGAATTTGCCGTAACCACATAGGAGGAGATCAAATTAATTTTTTTGTTAGAGAAGAGAAAAATCTCTAAGTTACGGAAACCGTGATATAAATTGCGGCCGAGTTCGGTTATTGGCAAAGCATTTTTTCTGGACTGGATAAATGCACTACACTCACTTCTGGTGTAGGCATAAGCTCGGGCCCTGGGGATTTTAATGTCCCCACTTTCGAGGAAGATGGTGCGGTCTCGTGGCCAAAGCATATTTCGCAGATTGAGTTTTGTAGATGTAGAGATGATGTAGTGATGTTCCTTGACTGAGATGAGCTCTGCAGTGGTATGTAACGTTGTTCATTTTCCCAAATTGCGATGTTTCACTGTTTCCAATGTTTCAGTTGTGTTTCTTATTTGGATATATACGTTGTACAAACAGTTACTTGTTTGGTTTTTGAAATGATTTCGTATTGAATTTTATATTTCAATTATCGGTGTGTTATTAAGATGTCACTTTTGCATATTTTCATCGGATTTGTATCACAGTTCAACTCAATATTGAAAATAATCGTCAATCCGCAAATAAGGATACTTCTTCCTGATCCGAGAAAAACATTGTTTTTTCACAACAAAATTCTAAGGCACCGCGTGCACTTCTTCTTCTTCTGTTATTCAGCAAATTCGTCGATGGATTCAATGATTTTCCTTTTTTAATTTTCTTTTTGTTGTTCAAGAAACTGAAATTGAAATTTTTTACCGGCTTTCAATTTCAATACTTGAGAATTGAAAGTGTCTTCTAATTGGTGTCTTCTATACATTGCTTCCGGTTTTAAGCATCGACTTTTAATTTAATCGTAGTCATACACTAACTCTCCTCAAAGCTAGGTCGTCCAGTAAATCTTCTCGCTTCTTGCAATTCTACCTTTGGCAGAGATTTAGCATAGATTCTCATGATACGTTCTTTGTATATACGATATTACGTTCGCGTACTTACCGCTTTCTGTTGCTTTCAAAAGCAAAACACTAAGTGAAGAGTTCATATTCGGTTATTTTTTTGTTTTATATGAAAACACGTTTCGCAATTTATTAATATACTGTATCTGGTTTTATGGAATGGATTGAAATTTCAAAGATATCTTCACCCAAAATACAGCGGAATGCTTTTTTTCATGCTTTTCTATGCTTTTATGTACAAAAATTGACCCCTTCATTGTGAAGATCCTCAAAGGGATAAAGGGAATTTTTGACTGACTTCAGAGTAGATTGTTTTTAAATCGTAAGGAAATGAAATGATTTTGGTGTAATTGAAAGTTTTGTCCATACTTCGATATCGACGTAAACGAAAACGATCGGATATAAAATTTATTCATGAACGCTTCTGCATCTTGTTGTTTATTGCTGGCTTTACTTACGTACTACGGGTTGAAACTTTTTGGTCTTGTTCCTCTCTTCCCCCAAAAAAGGCCTTTAAGGCAAATGTACACATTTACGATATATATGTCAAAGTCATATAAAAATAACGTATAAAACCTTTGGCTTGTATTCAAGAAACACAATGATCTTAAAAAGCGGTTTGATTGAAAACTGTTTTTCTCTGACCTTTATAATGATTTGTGCAAAATTTCGAATCATCATGTGCAGTACGTTTCAAATTATTGGCAGCAGTATTTTGAAATATACACTTTCTAAGATTGTCGCAGTTGCTGAGCGGTTAGTACACATTTTCTGGACGGACGGAGATGAACATGGAATATTTAGTGTTTATTTCTAGCCCACAAAGAGAATAGCACAGCTTATTGATATGCTCCCACTTTTCGCTGATGAATTTAAATCAAATAAATTTTGAACTGAATTATTATTTTGGAATTCAATATGAAACGTGTTTACATATAAATTATATTTTGTTATTGCTTCATGCAGACAAACAGCACATCTAATGTATCCATAAATAAAAATGAATGAATGTACGATTGATTTGCTCTTGGAATGCGTGTGTTTTTGTCTGTGTGTACTAAATAAAACTTAATACACTTGCGAAATTCCAGCACGTAACAACACTAATGATTATGATTTTCAATACAAAATACTACTTTTTTGTGTTCATTTTTTTTTTAAGTTTAAAGCAATTAAAGCAAAAAAAAAAGAGAGAAAAAAAATGCTACAACAACAAAATGGACATTTTGGTCTTTAATTTCCGTTTTTGGTTTTGTGGCTCTGTGAAAAATATCGGCTCTCTTTGAACTTCCACGCTATGTAATATTTCTCTATATTCTCTTTTTGCACTTAAATGCATTGCAACTTAAATGCACGGCACGACGTTTGCTGCACTTATACTTACCTACACAAGCTCTTCATCCATACTTAATTTACTTATATAAAATAATGCAAATTTATTTGTTTATTCCAGCGTTTGTTTGTGTTTTTGTTGGTTTGTTTCACCTAAATATTTCATCCGAAATTGCACAAAAATATTTTGTTTCAATGCACTGATTTTCGTTTTCATTATATTTTTTTCAAATACATTTGCAATTTGTGATAAAAATTTTTAACACAAGTTTCATTTTTGTGTTAAAAAGCAGAAATTTTACCTCTTTTGTTTTTTTGTTTTTCCTTTTTTCTGTTTGATTTTGAAATTGCACTTGCACCAATGTTTAAAGCGGCGCCAAGGTGCGGCGCCCGCCACAGTTGTATGTTAGTTTGGTTTTGAAATTGTTTCGAAATCGCGTAAATCCTCATTATGGGGCATTGTTTATGTGCCATGCGGTCGCCCAGGCTGCCAGAAAATTAACGTGTACTTTGCGGTTGACTTAATGCAACAAATCATGTGCGGTCAATTTATACATACGAGCAAGTAGGCAAAATAAAAGAACGAAAGAAAACGGACACATTTGCATTCCCTTCCATAACATATCCGAACGATTTTAGATGCAGTTGAAAGACTTTTAAAGCAACCGTTGTCCGCGACGGACAAATAAGAAATTTTCTTCGATCTCTTTTCACTACTCTCTACGCTTGAAGAAGTAGCGAGAAACGTTCACTTACCAGTGATTGAATTTACATGACCAAAAATCAAATCCATGTCTAATGTCCAGCTGGAAATTTTATACTTAATGGGTTAGAAAGACTAAACTTTTAATTGTAATCGCAATTTGAACTTGTACCGTTCGTATATCCAAATTCAAGCAACGCTTTTCAAAAACTTTCTATCACGCCCTACACATTAAGTACTTTAGTGAAGTATTTTTGACTAACTGCTTTCAACCTGTCGGTGTACCGCAGCTGATCCACTTTTACCAAAGTAACGGAGATAAATAATAGTAGAAATTTTTTTCCCCTTTGCACTACGGTAGATGAATTTTGATTTAAGCTAAGCCTATCATTTTGCCATTGTTGCTCTGCCGCATGTTAACTTCACTGGTTTGAACACTACTTTGAATTAATTTTTTTGTATGAAAGAAAGTTTGTCAGAGTTGAGAGTACGCGACAACAAGAGTAGTCATACGGTACGAGTTTTAACTTCGAAAAATTTAACCCAGACCGATTTTATCATTCTCGATATGGAGAATAAACTTAATAGCTGTAGATTATGAACTCACTGTAACGAGTAGAGGGTCCATAACCGTTAATAAAGTATGCGTTCTTACTATCGAATAAAAAATCTTTGGATCATAAAATTGCTATCGAGTAGTATGCTCAAATTACAGTCGAGTTTATTCAATATCGACGACCATAAAGAGGCCCCAATATTTTTCACCTGTTGAAAGATCGAATTTCTTAATACTTGTAAACATATTCTCATAAAGAGACTAAAACAGTAAAGCGATTTGGGAAAGAGGTGAAAACTCATGCGCATATTATTCATGTCATCAAATTTTCTATCAAATTCCATGGTAGTGCACTGCGTTTCAAAAAGTCTCATTTAAATGTAAGGAGTTCAAAAAAAAAGGAGAAAACTAAAAAGTTTGAGGCGAGCATGTGATCTAAGTTATCCGGCAGCCTTTAAATGCATACTTTGTAAATTTGAATTTGAGATGTGAACCGCTCCAGGGTGTTTACGTTCATATGTACCACCCAATCCAATAAACGTATTTGTTTATGTAGGTTAGTTGATGTTCGATGTATGTATCACGGCATGGTTGTCCAACCTACGGTTCCCGAATTAATTTTTCACTTTGTCCTTAGAGTTGAGTTCTTCGCCTAATTGACATCGTGTTTTATAATATTACATAGACAAATTTGTAGTTTTCAATTATCGTTATCACCTACGAGGAATTTGCAGTGACATTTATATGCGTAGATGAAATTAGAAATTCTCATAGTTTCAATACACGTAGACTAAGCACGTTATTTATTGTAGTTATTCTAGCCTTCGTTTCTCTAGCTTGCAATAAATTGTCCGTTTTAATGCAGTCCAGTTATGCTGAAAGGCTGGACAATCATGCACCACAGCCAGCATTATGTTTGCTATACATAACTGCAAATCGCAGTTAAGTTGTTTAGAATGCGGTTCACGCATATGTGCAGCAAGTTTTACTTATGCTTTATGATAGCGCAACTTCATGTTCCTGCAGGTGATATTTTTGATTGTTAGTTTTATGCTAGAGAATACGAAAACGATTTGCGATTACAATTTTTCATTCTGCTGGTCATTGTGTCGGTAAAATCAATCGATTAGCTAACATAAAATCAGGAAAATTCTTTTCTCTTTCCATTAAAAACTACTCTTAAAAGTAAGGAAGAAAGTAAAAAATCCTTTGGTTTGTTGTTAGTTGAATTAATTAATTAATTAACTGATGTAAAGGCCAGCACGCACAGGATTGATAATTAGTTAACCGCAAATGTAAACAAATATGGACGACCGTATGTTGCACGTTTTCACTGGATAATAATTTCTTCGACGCTCCTCACCACAACATTAAAAAAGGTGGACAAGCAAAAGCATACGTTTCACAAAAGTATGTTTCGGTTTCTGGCCCCCTTTACCAATTTCCAATTTTCTACATATTTAACGGTTGACTAAGTGCACTTGGTAGTTATACTGGCTGTTGTTGTTGTTGTTGTGGTTAAATAACAACTCTCTACTGTAGCAAAATAATCTAGTAAACGGACATCCGGTATAACTGCACAGATACATACACAACCACCTCTCGATATAATTGTATTAAAAAGAGTATGAAAAATTAAATAAATTAAATTATTGATAAGTGTAAATATGTGTTTCAAAGAATTATTGAATTAATGAAACACCAACAACAACAAAAACAACAAATTTTTAGTTCCGCCTAAGATTACACCATTTTCATTCGCTCGCGATCTGAATGTCGGCGACCGCACAAGCATTCAATGTGTCATTGGCACCGGTGACCTACCGCTCACATTCACCTGGCTGAAGGACGGACAACCGCTACAAGCGGCAGGGCCTGGTGGTATGAAGTCCGGGCATATTTCACGCGACAGCGGCGTCAGTGTTAGCGGTGGGCTTAGTGGTACCGGTGACGTTGCTGCCACGGGCACTGGCTCCCATCTGATATCGGCGGCGACATCGATCAACTACGCAAATGCACACGCACATCCTTCACATATAACGAATGATGATGGTAGTAGCGGTGGTGAAGGAGGCGCCGGCATAGTGACAATTCGCCAAAATGACGATTTCACCAGCGCCCTCAGCATAACAAGTGTGACGAGGGCCCAAAGCGGCACCTATACGTGTCGCGTCCAAAATGATGCTGCTACTGTATCGCACTCTGCACAGCTAAGAGTTAATGGTATATGAGAATGTGTTGAATGTATTGTGTTTTGCGTTCACTGTAATGATTTAACGTTAATATTATCTTTGTTTGTTTGTTGTTGGCATGTTTTTGCAATATCGTATACATGTTGTTCCATTTTGTTAATACTTAAATGTTAATGATATTTACTTTGCTTGTGTAAAACTGCGAGTTTTTTTTTACTTTTGTTCACTTAGTGAAACACTCAATATTTTGAAATTATTTGATTTAAGTTTTTTAATATCAAAATTTTCAGCTAAAGACTGATAACTGATTTTGGTTTAAATTGCGTATTCATTTCTTGGATAATCTTTATATCTGTATCTATCTCTCCCTCTCTTAAAATCTCTTTAGTTCCACCACGTATTTCCCCCTTTAGTTTTGAGGATGAAATTACCGAAGGTATGCGGACTCAACTGATGTGCTCTAGTAGTCAAGGTGATCAACCATTTAATATAACGTGGCTCAAAGATGGTGTTATAATACAAAGCGGCGGCCTAGAAAGTGCAATACTGTCATCGAATGAATCGCCAAAAAGTGCTTCCTCGAAGCCACCTGACCCTTCGCTAACAATCAATGAATATGCGCCGTTTTCTAGTATTCTCTCGATACATAATGTGACATCGCGTCATAATGGGAACTACACCTGTCGCGTAACAAATCGCGCTGGATCGGTCGAATACGCCGCAACACTTTCCGTTTCTGGTAAATGGTCACAAATGTAACAAATGCAAACGTAATCATTTTAAAAATGTGTGACACACTTCAAATCATTCACAGCAGCACTTTGCGTCTTAAAGCAAATAATGTACATAACCATTTAAGTAAAACTATCGGAATTTAAAGAAGTAATGGCACAAATTTCGCGGCATGGTCTAACCTTTCACCTTTCTTCTTTTAGCGACAAAATTCAAAACATGTGCGCGCGCGCGTGTGTGTGTGTGTGTGTGTGTGTGAGTAGATTAGTATCAAATTTCGCTTTTAATTGAACTGCTATGTCTGTATGAATAGACATCAGTTATCTGTTATGCTTTGCTTACGTTTTAACGAAGTGAAGATATCTCATCAAGATAGCTCACTTTTTGTGATGCTTGCATCTTTCAATAAAATGAAAACATTCTGCGTTCTTTTTCCAACGTACGAATTACAGCGAAGCGAAAACAAAAACCCACAAATAAATTATAAAAATTAAATAACACTAGAAAACATGCTCACATAAAACCAAATCGCTGATTAGAGTGCAAGAAGAACCTTTTAATACGAAGTAACTGTTACTGTGTGTGCGCACAAATGCTAAAAGAATGCTTTGTACAATTTTAGAGAATTCGAGCCACTTCAAGCGTTGGTAAGTCTTAGAGGAAAGTAACAGAAATCCGAAAAACCCACCAGTTATTGTGATGTCATGATTTCATGCCAATATATATAATATTGGCTTCACGACAATATTGCTTTCTAATCTGCCATAGATAAGAAAGCAGTTTTGAGGATTGCATTTTCTATCAAGCATTCATTTTGCTTTAAAACATTCATTTCAACGTTGAAGGAATGAACTTTATTCCACTGAAGAACTCCTTCTTTTTAAGGCCATAAAGATCTAGGCATGATCGCTTGACTTCACGGTAGTAGCGTTCTTCTAACTTCGGGTAATGAAACAAGCAGGTTAACAAGCATTCGCCTTTCTTTTGTACAGAAATATAAAAAAGAAATGTAGAAATATAAAAATTAATTTTAATCGGCTGACGAACTGCTTCTTTTTGTAAGTTTACTGTCATTTATCTTAAATCCTCACATCATACGAAAAAGCTTTTTAAGTGAATAAAATGAAAATGCCAATCAAAGAAAAAGGATAATATTGAGCTGACAACTTTTGCGATAATGCTTGTGGGCTTACAGTACTATCTTGTGAGTTCGCAACTTTTCGAATTAAGTGGCAAACAGTAATAAATGCATTGGAATAAATTTTCACTCGCCTGTTAATTTTTTGAAGGTAACACTACCACTACTGACCATTGTCAGAAATTCATTTGTTTGGCCATTGTCCGTTAAAACATCTATTCAGATCTTTTGAACCTTCTAGAGTGTAGAGAAACACTCCACTAGCTGTAAGAAATTTCTTCGTTGAAATTTCTTCGTTGAAATTTCTAGTCTTTTCCCAAGCGCTCCTAAACGATGAACTGTCTCAAATGCATCCCTGCTAAAGAGTTAAAGAAAAACGTCTTACTTTTTGATTTTTACCTTATCTAATACACTAACAGCTGCCTTTCGAAAGCGTTAATAGTAGTTTAAAAACGTTTTCAAGCAGAAGTTAGAGTCGGTTCGTCACTTCCACCTTGGAAGCAATACGGCACTAAGAGGTATTTGAAAGTTGTCAGTGCTTCCGTCAAGAAATATTTCGGATGAAGTTTTTAATGTTATTCCTGAGCTGGGCTTTAGAATTAGCTTTTTTTTTTGTTTTTAATACGACTTCAGCTCATCGCTCAAGGGATTTCTCTCCTGCGTAAAGCATGCTGGCGGTGAAAAAGAAGTGAAGAAAAAGATATTTATGTCACTTTTCGAACAACGTTTTAACGTGAATGGTACGGCCAGCTCGAAAAACACGATTAAAGTTTTAAGCAGTAAGTTGAGCCAAGAAATTGAAGTTCCGAGACATATAAAGAATTTGACCGGCCATAAAACCTTTTGAATAACACTATCGAATATTTAAGAAATAATTGAAGATGAGAAAGGAAATTGCAAGAACAAATTTAGGGGATTGTATAAGTGCTTCATTATACGATTAGGTATTTAAAAGAGACTAATTCAAGTCAGGTTCCAGTGATTTCTGTATGTGTTCAGGGTCAGACAAAATACAAAACTTTCATTATTCGAACATTATGGTTGTCAAATAGGCGCGCAAGCCCCGGCACAACTTATTGATGCAGTCATAATGCAAGCGCACCGTGTTAGTTTAGCGGGATATAAGCTGAACGCCTTCTTTTGCATACGAATTTGTGCTATTATTTCTTGGAATTTGGAATTTGGAAATAAGAAATTGTATCTGTACTTAAAAAAGCACTTGTGAAATGGAGAGCACCATGTCGGCAACAGCAGGCAACGCACCGAGCACGGAACGAGCACCATCATCACCACCACGCACCACAGTATTGATTCACTCGAATTAGCAAACTATTAGATAAACGCACTTGTATTGCCGAATCTATGTCTCGAACTTAGAAAGAAAACACAATCCTTAGTTACTCGTTTACTTAATTTCTTTTCAATCTTTCAATTGCTCTCCCTTTTGGGTTTTAGTTAAAAGCAAATCGATATAGTTTATTTACTTTTTTCAGTTCTATATTTATATCACATTCTATGGTAAGTTGAAAATTCAGTAAAATTCGTTTTCTAGCCATAAAGACCTTCACATATACAGGATATAGCGCATGTCAGTTGATTGCATGTTTGTTTTTATTATTATCGTTTTTTTTTTTTTTTTGTTTTTGGCACATATAGCTTTCATTCAATCAATTGTTTCCTTTAATGAAATTATATAAACACTTCCGAAATACAGTTCCGCCACGTTGGATCATAAAACCTAGTGATCAGGATGCCATATTGGGTAATCCGGTTTCGATAAGATGTCAAGCAGACGGTTTTCCAGTTCCGACAGTTCAATGGAAGCAATCAATAGGTAAATGCTTTGATTAAATGAATTGCGAGTCTGAAAAAGGTTTATGGTTTTCCAGGCGATTCCGGGGATTATCGCGAACTAAGCTATAACATTGGCAATGGTAATTCTCAGTCGGTGATTGAAACTCACAGCAATGGTACTTTGAGTATACCGAAGGTTGCTAGAGAACACGAAGGTAGTTATTTATGCCAGGCTAATAACGGCATTGGCGCTGGCCTCAGTACCCTGATAAAACTGAAAGTTCATGGTAATTATAGGATGAGTATGTATGTGTTATAAAAGCTTTCTATTAAACTAATTATTGCTCTAGTCGGTCCTTCCGTAACTGTATCAAAGAAACAAATAACAGTTCGGCGAGGCGACCGTGTGACGTTGCGTTGCGAAGCAGACGGCGATCAACCGCTTGATATTTCATGGCGTGGCAAATCGAATCGAATCGATCCTTCATTTGACGTACGCTATCACATCAAAGATTCACCTTTGAGTCGCGGTGTTGTTTCAGAGCTTACCATTCTTCAGACAATTCTTAGCGATCGTGGAGAGTATTCTTGTATTGCGAGCAATACTTATGGTCACGATCGAGGCATTATATACCTTCAAGTGCAAGAGCCACCAAATTTCCCCGTTAATTTACATGTTACGGATTTAGGAAGCCGTTCAGTTACTTTAGCCTGGTCACCAAATGACCAGGATAGCGTTGCTGTGGG
This sequence comes from Glossina morsitans morsitans, assembly GCA_001077435.1. Taxonomy (NCBI): domain Eukaryota; kingdom Metazoa; phylum Arthropoda; class Insecta; order Diptera; family Glossinidae; genus Glossina; species Glossina morsitans. The sequence continues at coordinate 10,635 of CCAG010008598.1, read as the reverse complement.
CGTAAATAATCGTGATTCCCAGCCTATATCCAATTACATACTGCAATATAAAAAAGCCGGAGGTAAGATTAAAAGTCGTTACATTTAGTTTGTAATTTTGCAGTGCTTGTTTTTTTTTTGTTAGATGTTTGGCATGAGGGAAACAATCAGAAACTGCTACCAGGTGAGAAAACTACAGCGCAAATCGGTTCTTTAAGACCTGCTCAAGCCTATCACTTTCGCTTGTATGCCGAAAACCATCTTGGTACAAGCGCTCCTAGTGATATATTGTTAGTGCAAACGGACGCTGAAGCGCCTAACGGCCGGCCACAAGATGTTTCAGCTGAGCCTTTAGGACCGCAGCAATTACTAATCACATGGCGGCCTCCAGAGAGAGATACATGGAATGGGGAACTACTTGGCTATACTATTGCGTATCAGAAACATGGCTCTTCTGATAATTTTCAAAATTTCACAAAAGTTAGCAGTTTAGGGGGTGAAGGTCTTAATGATTTTCGCCTTACCGGCTTAGAGAAATACACTCAATATGCTGTGACCGTATCAGCTTTCAACGTGAAAGGAGATGGGCCACCCAGCGAGGTGGCTTTGGGGCATACTCTAGAAGATGCTCCATCGGCTGCTCCACAAAGTGTTACATGTATAGCTTTAACAGCCCAGAATATACAAATCTCTTGGCAGGCTCCGCCTAAAGAGAATCATCACGGTATTATCCAGGGCTACAAGGTTTTATATGAACCAGGGAATTTTGATTCTGAATACGGAACTCGCGAAACTAAAATCACTTCGGCTTTGAGCACAGTTTTGCACGGTCTCCAACCGTTTACCAATTACAGCGTGCAATCGTTAGCGTTCACTAGAGCTGGCGAAGGTGTAGTAAGCCCTACTGTATCTTGTACAACCGAAGAAGCCGTACCAGATGCCCCCGAACGAGTTAAGTCAGTCGTAAATTCGGAATCTTCTGTCATTATTAGCTGGCTACCACCACGGCGACCCAATGGAATTGTCACCAAATATAACGTCTACATACGAATATTAGACAAGGGTCAAGAATTGAAAATTCTTAAAGAAGTTTTGCCAGCGCAGAATCGACATTTCGAAGCCAAAGATTTGTCGACTCGCGAAACTTATGAAGCTTGGGTTACGGCCTCCACGCGCGTAGGGCAAGGTCCCAGCACACCCGTTATTAAACTGGTACCAAGTTCTTCAGTCCCAGCTGCAATAATTTCTTTCAGTCAAACCCTAAGTATTAGCTGGCGGGTAGATATGAAATTACCTTGCCTCTTTGTAGGCTCACCAAAACCGAATTCCGAATGGAAAGTATTGAATGCCCGTTCCAAAAAACACTTCCGCTTGGAGGTTAGTAACGATAACACTCTTACGCTACGCAACATACAAAGATCTCATGAAGGAAATTACTCATGCATTGTCAGGAACGCCATAGGTTCGGATCATATTGTCTATCAACTTTTCGTTCAAGGTGCAGTAAAGTTTTCAATCGTTTAAATCTAAAATTAAAACACCTTGTTCTTCTTTAGTGCCTCCGTCAGCCCCCGTGATAGCGGTTATTGGCACCACTTCCAACTCGGTCTCATTACAGTGGCGAGTAGAAGATATTGGAGGAGCACCTCTAAGAGGATTTACACTTACTTATCGAAAAGAGTTCAGTGACTGGGAGGAAATCCAGCTGGATAGGCGAATTAATTCCCAACTCCTGGAGAACCTGCAATGTGGCACCCGTTATCAATTTACAATTGTAACCTTTAATAAAATTGGTACAAGCAACACAAGTCCCATTGAAATTGCAAAGACTAAAGGTACTTATTCAGCCAAACATTGTTACTTTGTTGGAATATTCATTTATATAAATACTTTTGGTTATTTGTAGGCAGCAAACCTATTGCACCTAGCAAACATAGTCTTATTCGTCCTAATATAACTTCGGCTTTAGTAGAGTTATCGTCATGGCAAGACGGTGGTTGTCCTATACAGTATTTTAGTATTGAATTTAAGCGTTATGGTGTCGCGAATGACTGGATTATTGTGTCCAGCAGAATAGAAACGCACGTAAGTTTAAATCAGATCCATAAGGTTTGAAAGTAGTTGATGCATTTAACTGAAAAATCTCTCATGTTCACAAATCATGCTGCTTTATTTTTTCTTCGGCCATTCATAACTAGAAATGTGTGGATCTCGTAGAATATTTAGCTAGTCCAAATCTCTCAAGAGATATTATCTGAATTATAATTCGAAATTTTTTTGTTTTAAAATTTCTTTAGACTCGCTACACCATAGGTGATTTGGAGGCAGGTATTGTTTACAGCCTAAGAATTACCGCTCATAATAATGCCGGATCGACTATTAAAGAGTATTCTTTTGAGACGTTGCGTTACAATGGAATTTCGACTGAATTAGATCAGAGTGATCTGCCAGAAGTATCGAGTTTATTTAGAGATGCCCATCTCATTGCGGTCATAATTACATCCATATTCGGCACAATATTAGCTTTGATTGGCGCTTGTATGTGCTTTAAGAACTGTAAGTTGATGAATTTAGTTTGATTTATTAAAAATATTTATTTTCACTTCACGTGAGTTTTAGATCCAAGGCAGTTGTTCACAAGAAATGTCGAGAGTTTGCGGCCGTCTGTCAGCGAGGGAAAGGACATCCAACACCGTGAGCAATACTATGGTACGATGCGCAAATCGTGTCAGCAATCACCGGGAGACTCGGTTGTTGCACTTGAGCGCATTCCTGAATACTCTGAAGATATATATCCTTACGCTACATTCCATTTACCAGAGCACGAAAATCAATCAGCAAATATACCACTGAACCGCAAGGGCATTCAACCCATGTACGATCCAAGGAGTGGCGATGACAATACACTATCTAGTACGGGAGTGAAAGTGAAGCGGTCCGTTTCGGCTAGCGTGGGTAGTGGCAACATATCCCTGGGAGGTGGCGAATGCAGTCATACAAGTACCGAAAAACGGCATAAACGGCGTTCTAAGGCCATTAAATCCGAATCCGAGGAATACGATAGTCTCAACAGCGATAGCGATCTTAGCGGTGAACGAATACGTGACGATAACCGCAGCTCACATACTGATGCTTCCAATCAAATGGACAATTCGGGCTGCAACAGTACGTACCTCTTTTTGTACTGAGTTTTTTCTGAAATTGTTTCCACTTATTTAATCAACTATTCAAGTGCACGGTCATAGTCCACGTAGCGGAAGCGGGAACAAGGAACGCCTGTCGGTATTTAGCAGGCCTCAACTTCATAGTAAGTTAGTACCTGTTTTTCTTATTAAAACTGTACAAAAATTCAAAGTTCAGTTACTCACACTAACCCAGAGTATCATCCCCATTTGCTGCCAATAATCCTGCATCTTTGTAGCTGTAACTACCGTAATTAACACCTACTCACTAACAATATTTTATCACTCATTCATTTATTCACATACCTTTCCATTAACATTATCACCATACCTTGCTTATTTAACCTTAATCAGTGTACCTTTAAAATGTTTTCGTATATGTAGAAAATATTTTACCGAAACGCAAGAAAGATTCCACGAGCGAGAACTCACGCACTTCTAACGGGCTGGCCGATACTGCCTCTGAACAGCAACAGCAATCATCCAACAAAGGCAAACAAAATAAGCCATTATCGTTTAAATCTAGAAAATCTTTCTTTCAAATTATTATACCTACTAAAATTATTACCCCCAACCCACAGTCCGCCATTTTTGCACCTCGTCCACAAAGCGCACCAACCGCTAGTAATAGTAAAGGATTGACAAGTGACCATGAAAAGCCGGCACGAACAAAAATAAAATCCCAAGCCCATGTTCCATCACACCAGTATGTACATCTCCTACAACGTCCCCGATCAGAGATAAAAGCCGCACAAAAGCAACAGCCTGCACGAACCTTTTCACCAACCACATCACCCTCACACCGAATTGCATCATCGTCCAAGCATGAACTCAAGGTCACCTCTACTGTCACCAATACCACCACCACTGCCGATCAAACGAATCATCAATCCATAAGCAATTCCCGCAGTAGTCCCAATGCTTTGGTGATTTTGAAATCTTCGGGTAGCGGCGGCAGTGGTAGTAGCGATAGTATGGTCGGATACCAACAAAAGAGCTCTCTATCGAATAGGCAAGCCACACACATTAGATGTCTATTATTTACAAATTTCTTACTTTTTCTACTTTTGTACATATGTGTGTAGATGTCGTTTTATAATCTCATTTATTTATGTGTATATATAAATTTAGCGTGTAAAAGGCTAGCGTAGAAGGCGTTCTTTGAAATTACATATTATTTAACTGAAACGAGAAAATGATAACGTACAAGTAGAACAAAACAGTCCGAATCGAGTTAACTTCAAAAAAAACTATTTATCTTAATAATCTGTAATGATACAAAGAAATAGTGGCTTTGTTATTTGTTTTTGCACTTTATGGATTAAAATAATTTTTAAATAATTGAAAGAGGAAGGATGAGATGTATATTTAAACACCTCCGCAACAGGAACCGAATAGAAGAACGTGCACTATTAACTTAATTGCATCTTTCACGTAGTTTACTCTGCTTAATTCACTCACGTACACAATACTTGCCGCAAAAGTATGTCCAGGAGAAGCATATGCTTATATGTAGATGCTTTCCAATGCATGATTAGTTAGAAAAATAATGCAAAGTTTTCTTTATCATTTGGGCATAGAGTTATAGTGTAGTAAAGTTATGTAAATGTTTTACATAACCTCGACTATTATAATATCAAGACCAGACATATGAATGCGCTCTTTACTCACGACAGAATGTTATGTACCGTTTGATGCATGTGTCTGTGCATGGCAATCACGGTTGTATCTTCAAAACTTTTTCTTAACGGTACATATTTTTTACTATCAGTCTTGTCAAGTTACGTTCGACAAGCTGCAAAATCGCTTTACGTGCTTCTCAAAAATTTCTAACATCACTACGCGATTTGGTTTTTTTAACTAAGGACGTTAACGAAATCGCGCTGAGAAGTGCGTCAATTGGCTAAATGGGACTAGGGATCTTCCACAAATACCAAAATAGGCGTGCAAATAAGTTCTCTATATTTTTAATCCAGAATAGGTTAAAAACTGGTCGGTACAAAACTTGATTATCTAGTGTCTGTTGCCTTTTTTGGATAGCTTGCGCATGCATTCGCTGTAGAAATTTCATGGTTTCGAGATGAAATAGTCATAGATCCATTGCCATACAACTTCAGCTTTTGTCGATCGCTGATCTGCTAAACATGATTGCATCGATGTGAATCAACGCTAATCAGAATGGAGCAGGTCCGCAATCAGAAGTTTCCGCCCAAGTTGAAGGTTTCCTTGAACAAGTTAAAATGTTTTGTCCGCGAATAGGACGCTATTAAATATCTTACATCAACTCTTCACATATTTACGTCATAAAATGTCGTCATAACACATCGCTCAATAAGTTCGCACAGATGGCATACAGTCGCCATTATTGGCTAATCTATACTACAACTGTAACTTGTAAAGTAATGTCATGAAAATTAGATATATTTCGTTTGAAGGCTAGTACTATATAAAAACCGTATGGATTCGCCAACCTACATCTTAACGAGTGGTCTGTTGTTAATAGTAATAATAATCGATCCCAAATTAGTCCGATTCGATGCATTTTGAGCAGCGTTTGCCCTTGGGGCAAAATATGGAAAAATGCTAAATTTTATCACAACATATCGAAGATATGAAGATAAGAACTTGAAGATAAGAGCACATGCACAGCCATCACAGAGGCAGACGAACAACCAATTGATGTAATAAAAGTTGGGTCCTATACCTCAAGTCAAACTGTTGTCGAGTGTTGCGTACATCCTCTCAATTTTAATATACCCTTACCATAAGTTATATAGAGCACAAAAATGTACCTAATTGTTGTTACTTACGCTTTTGTTTGAAAACTAAATTATTACTTGGATTGAACGAAAACGATAATCTTTTCTAAGTACATTTACCAGATTAAAATTAATTAACTCATGTTCCTAGCTACCGAAGAACGCCTAACATTTCTACTAAAGTTGTCCAAATCAATACCAAAAAAAAAAAAAAATGGAAAAATTTTTGCAATGTTTTTATACGTGCTTCGATTTACCATTAGTTGAATTAAATTAGCATTGAAATCGTGGACAAATTTTCTCTTTCCGAGTAGCAATCATAACTTAAAAAGCGTATAGGCTTAACAACTACTCACTACGTAAATTTAACACAAATTCGAAATAATTTATGTAAGAGATCTAATGTTATAATGTTAAAGCGACAAGGCCGCCGTAAAGTTTTTCACGCTATTACTACTATACTCTTAGTTTGAACTATATAAAAAACTCCCAATATACCAAAAAATACTTGAACTATATGCATTTTTGTGAGCACCGGCTTCTTAATAGATCCATTGCCTATCCTAATCCTTGCTTTTTGTTTGTTGTTATTAATGTATATTAGTCTCACAACTCACTTTAATGGCTTCGTTATCGTTATCGGCATCGTTTTTTATTTCATAGAAATGATTTTATTTATACTAATATTGTCACTGCATTATTTGCTTGTTTTTTCTTACATTAATTTTATTATATTTCAATAATTTCCAATTAATTCAATCGCGTATGGATATACACAGCAGCGTGGACACGGTGCCGCTCGACTACCGGCTCTTTGACCCGCCACCAAAACAACAACGCAAACGGCAACAGTCGAGTCTCAAAGCCACACAATCACCACAATCTTATCATCAGCGACAAGCTTCAGACGAATGTCCCCAAGATACAGCCAACAATACAAATATGTCCGGCAGTTTATCCGGCAAAATACGAGCAAAAAATACCGATAATAATTCCAGCAGCGGAAACAGTATCGCCAATGAATTCCAATCTTCACCTAAGGACAGCCTCCCCGCCCCGAATATTGTCCAATCGGGCTCCTATGTCGAAATACTAAAACAAGCAGCCGCTGCTGCTAATCAACAAACAACTGCCGAACAGCGCTTAATTTCACATACTAAAGGTACTGCCATTGCACCCTCTCCACTAGCCTGTCATAATAAAAGTTATGGTGACTTTTTAACCATAACACCACGTAGGAAAGGAAAACTGCTTAGCAATCAAGCTGACAACGTTAAACACATAACACCAAGCGGTATGGTGGAAGCGCCAGATAATTATCGCCATCATTTACCACATAGTATTGAACCGTTACATTTACTGGGTATACCCAATGAGAATATGTCAACATTTTTCGATTACCGTGCCATGGAAACACTAAGCAATGCCGACACATTGGCCATAGGATCAACAATGGCCACGCATTTGTATCCAAATAAAAGTAAAGCAGGTTATGAAACATCATCAACGTTGGCCAGCCAAACAACCACTGCCGTACCAGATGAATATCAACATATAATCAGCGAAAAGAATTTAAGTCCACCTTCGGCATTTTGTGATAACATATCAATTAATAAAATTTAAGAAAATAAAATAAAAAAAAAAATTAAAACAAAAAAATAAAAAGAGAGAAAAACTACTTAAAACATGGAACTCGAAACTGCCTACACCAACAATGGCTTCATGCAGAGGAAGCTACAAATATAAGAAGAAGCAGAGACCAAAATAACTACAAATCGAAGCTCAAAATCAAACATATCCCGAAATACAGTTAGGTATATGGGTGCATATATATATCACCAGGATATTCTAAAGCATTTGTAGCATCACGATGTCATTACAACTTTAAGACGTAGAAAACACAAGCGCGTATTGCGTAATTACTAAATTTTATAATTAACGAAACCTTGTCAGTGTATGTGTGTTGTATATAGAAAATAAGCCCTATTATTAGTATATACGGTCGAGAAACAAAAAAAAAAAAAACTAAAAGAAAAACGAAACACGAAACAATCGTATCTAAATATTGTCTGTAAGTTGAAAAACTATGCATTTAGCTAATTTGATTGATTATTACGACACAAAAATTATTTTAATTTCCTTTTACACAAATTCCAACCTAAACCTGGGCTTTTATGAAGAGGAACGCGGTTGTGTTGAAGAACACAGTGAACAACTACGGCATAGGTAGCTTCGTCAGTACTTGTGTAAATAATTTCAAAAGAAAGCCCTTTATAGTTAAATATACACACGCTCATCTATACACAAATGCAAATATAATTATGTTTACATATATATACTATTATTATTATTATTATTATTATTACAATTATTATTATTGTTGGGAAAAAAATAATCTTCGATGTTGGCTGATTTATTACTATCTTCCACTTTATATATAAATAAATAGACATAGATAGATGTGTACTCGCGCGTATATGTATATACGAAAACGAATGCATGCGCGTACAACGTTAAACGTAATATAATTAATTAACTTGTAAACAAGTCAATATCAGTAGAGACTGATTCAAAAAATAATTCGATATCAATTTATTATAACATAAAAGTCAAATTTCCAATTATTTTTCTATATCTTATAACTTTTTTAAATTTCATTAACAAATTTAATCATCAAAAGTCAAAAAAAAAAAGAAATCGATTAACTTGTCAAAAGGTAGTTGCATATTCTCGATATCATCATTCATAATATATTTTGACATATATTTTTTTAAATCTCGCATCAGAAAATTGCAAAGGTTTTCGAACATTTGCTCCATTTAGTGGTCACTAAAAAGCTTATATATCCGAACCGATATAATGTTCCAATGATATAATGTTTCAATGTCTTTTGTAAACATTCCTAACTAAGCATCAGATAGACTAAATCTATATTTCGCATTCTGAAGTCTTGAAATCGGTAGAATAATTCTACTATGTTTGTTACAAATTCTTGGCCCGTATTAAAATTTTCTATTAAAGAAAGTTATGAATTACCGATCGACTGGCTTAATGAACATAAATGCTATAGCATTTCGATTTTGAAACCAATTATTTTTCAATTAATTTGATATAAATTTAATGTGCTACTAATAACCATGGATGTTATAGCATTCATTGTATGCATTCGATTACGTTGTGGTGACATTCACTTTTAAAATATTTCCAGTCAAATTTCGGATATCACAACTGATTTTACAATAAATTGTTTGTCAATTTTCGGAAGTCACTGAAAATTTTTACTGTCGGTCAATGTGTTTAGCTTTCCTTTCGTTCAAAATCAGTTTCATACTGTTCAGTAAATCGAAACTATTGTAAATATTAGTTAATTGTACTTTATAAATACATTTCCTTTCCGCTCCCCCATTAACAATTGAAATTTAGATCAATTAGAAGGTTAACTACATCACTTAGCTCATTATTACATAAACGAACAATGATGATCAATTATTTCATAAATTATCCAAATCAATTAAATTTAAACATCTTAGAGTAAGCATCGTACAAAAAACGTTTCCATTGACGAGTGAATAAAACATTATTTAGCAACAGAAAAATAAGAAAATTAAAAAATAGAAAAAAAACAAAGAAACAAAAAAACACATGAGGGCATAAATCAAAGATTTTGGAAACTTTACTTAAAAATATTAAATCGTAAATTCATACCAAAAAGTAAAAAAAATATTGTAAGCCTTAAGTTAAATCGATAATAAAATGTTTGCGTTTTAATACTGAAGGATTTTTATTTACAAAATTTGTCATAACCCCCCACCATCCGCTCATAAACGGAATACCAGACACGAAATTATGCACTGGTAAGCAAATCATTAACATTTCATTTTCGTTCTATCAATGAAACAACAAAAATGCATTCTTTATTCAGTACATAACTCTTTAAACTTAAAACATCTTTTCAATCAATTTTCTAAATTCCCCTTCTTGTTTTTTGGGTTAAAATTCAACAAATCAACAACAGATGATTCATTGTGAACATTATGAATTACTTGACAATTTGCAAGTCTGTGGGCTTTAACGAATAATACGATTTCCCCTTTGCCTAAACTCGATACTGATTATGTATGACGAAGACTAATTTTCATTTTTGAGTTTTTTGCTTTACGTATGCACAATAGCTGTGATATACGCCTTCTTACATCGGTCAAATCAAGCGAAAGCTAAATAGGTCACTGTTTGTGTTATTTTGGTTGCTCAGAGTTGCATTTATAAGAGAAAGCAGCTGTAAATGGAAAACAAAATAATTTCCAAACAAAATTGTTTTACTTAAAATTTATTCGAAAATACAAAGCTTCGACATCGAAGTAAGAGCTAGTTAACTAAAAGATGCATAATCAGTACCATGAGTTTTTTCCACTATATTTTAATAAATGATACAAAATGTCAATATCAATTTCCTTTTTATGTGTTTCAGTTTAAAAATGATAAGGTAGTTAGTTTTGGGCTCCAGAAAGTTGATAACATAAGCTTCCGTAGCAGCATGTTGATGAACGATTTAATTGCTCTATTTGTTACATCGTTACGAATGTTGGATATTTTCTTTCTTTCTTACATTAGACTTGGCTATTGTTTCTTTGCAGTAGAAAAAAGAGAAGGAAAGAAATAGGTAAAGTGTATTGGAGGCTAAATAAAAATACAATAATTTAAACATAGTACAACGT
>CCAG010008588.1:0-38908 GCA_001077435.1 Glossina morsitans morsitans | reverse complement strand
GGTGTCCCCCGTGGTCTAATACGACAATTAGGTATTATAAGAATAGGAAAAACAAGCTGTTCAAGAAATTTTTGAAAAGTGACTCTTCTCTAGACTATTTCGTGTGCTCAGCCGCAAGGCATAGATTTAACTCCGTCAACCACCATTATTATTGCTGACACCTTCAGTTCATTAAATCCTCTCTGTTTGCTAATACTAAATACTTCTTTAAATTTGTTAATTCAAAAAGAAAAAATTTCTGCACATCCCTCGCATGTTTCTTTTAACGGCTTTGACGCCTCGGATGATTTTGAAATCACAAATCTGTTTGCGGAGTACTTCTGACGAAACTTTTCGTCTGCTAGTTTTGATTCATCAGCAAATTACCCATATCCTATAACTAACTCGGTTTCAATACCCAATTTGGTTATTTCTGATGACGACGTTTTTAAAGGATTGACTTCTCTGAAATACACTTGTGCGCCTGGACCTGGTGGAATTCCATCATGTGTACTTAAGCCTTGCGCTATTGAGCTTTGTGGTGTTATCTCAAAGATTTTTAATTTGTCTCTGAATTTACGTTTTTCCCTTTGCATTGGAGGAGTAGTTATCTTATTCGTATTCACAAAAGTGGGAGTAGACAGGTCGTGGGGAACTATAGAGGCATTGCCAAGCTAAGTGTTTTACCTAAACTATTTGAGAGAATATTGACTCAAAATTTGGCCTTTGCCATCAAATCGTATACTTTTCCACTCTAACGTGGCTTCCGAAAAGGAAGATCTTCGGTCACTAATCTGTTAGAGTTTACTTGTCAGATTTTCAAGGCATTTTGCAATGGCTCTTGCACTGATGTCATATAAACTGATTTTAGCAAAGCGTTTGATTTGGTTAATCATAAAAACTTCAAGCCTCCGGCTTCCCTTCCCACTTAATTATATAGCTCTTATCTGCATAATAGGTCATTCAGGGTTTTGTTCAACTTCACCACTTCATATGAGTTCCACGTTTCGTCAGGAGTACCTCAAGGTAGCCACTTAGGACCCATTTTATTTAATCTATACATTAATAACTTGCCTTCGGCGGTTAAATCTAGCCAGATTTTAATGTATGCTGATGATTTGAAACTGTTTTCTTCTTTTTCCTTAGAATCGCAATCACATCAGCTTCAAACTGACCTAAATAAATTGGTGGCATGGTGCTCGTCAAATTACATGACACTAAACCTAAATAAATGTAAGAAGCTTTCTTTCTCTAGAAAGTAGTCATTCATAACCCATTACTTTATAGATTCGCACAAGTTGGAGGACCTAGGCGTCCTCTTTGACCGTAGGTTACGTTTCAATTTGCACGTTGAGTTCTCGTTAAGCAAAGCCAGGTCTGCTCTTGGTTTCATCAAGAGGTGGTCCAAAGAGCTTGATAATCCGTATATTACCAAAAGGCTGTATACGTGTTTGGTTAGACCTATACTTGAGTATGCTTCTGTTGTGTGGTCGCCTTCATATAGGTGCTATGTAGATTCAATTGAATCTATTCAAAAGCAATTTCTGTTGTTTGCTCTTAGGAATTTGGGTTGAGATCCGTCCGCTTCTCTTCCCCTCTATGAAAATAGGTTGTTTCTTTTGTCCTTACCGTCTCTTGAAAAAAGTAGATTTGTTCTTGGCGTTTGCTCCGCAATCAAAGTAATAAACGGCGTTATTGGCTCACCGTCATTACTTGGAGAAATAAGTTTTAATGTTCCCAACAACTTCTCTAGGCACTTTACCTTGGTTAAGGTTAGTCATTGTAAATATAATTATGAGCTGTTTAACCCGCTCAGAGTTGTTTGCAAGAACCTAAATGACGTCTATCACCTTTTTTCACTATCGGACACTTTAAAGTCCATTAAAGCAACATTGCTTAATACTCGAGATTTGCCAATGCCGTACTAGCTCTTAACTCTAAAAAGTCACTATGATTCGAAAATTAATTGTCATTAACTATTATCGGTTGCCAAGCTTATGCATGTTTGCGATGGCTTAGGGGTTCATTTGCAACTAGGTTCTGTACCGGTTGTGGGTGTGGCTCTGTGCTAATTGTGTACATGCTTTTTTTCTTTTTCTTTTTTCCTTTTATTTGTTTTATTGTAGTTATAATAAGTTTTAATAATAATTAATTTAAGGCTTACTTTAAGAGTCATTCGAACTCGACTGTCATTTGTTTTAGTTGAGTTTCTGTATAAGTGGAATAAATAAATAAATAAATAAATAAATATCCTTTAGCTAAGTCTATAATTGTGAAATATTGTGTCCGTTCTAATTTGTTTAATAATGAATCTATGTGTGGAAATGGAAATTTATCGTAAATTGTTACCTGATGTATTATAATTTTATATAATCTATTATAATTCTACATCTTTATTTTGTCGATAATGGTCAACTTTTTTTTGACACAACTATTAAAGGGCTAGAATATCGTGAGATACTTTTTCTAAATAATTGTTGTTCTTCTATTTCCTTTATATGTTTTCGTGCCTCTGTTTCATGTTGTCGAGAATATCTGTATAGTTTTAAATTTTTTTGTTCATCTTGTTGTTCTTATCTCGTGTTGTATTTTCATTGTGTTTGTTAGTTTGTCCCCTTCCTTAAAAATAGTTCCCAAATCTCTTTAACCTTTTCATGATTTTTTTTTTCTTTTTATTATTATTATTATTATTATTATTGTAAATTTAGCCAAAGAATAAATTCTAAGACTAATGTCTTAAAGCACTAACATCTAAGACTTTCGGCTTTCGGATTTTATTTTTATTATTATTATTATTATTGTTACGATTATTATTATAAAAACTCTACCGCACTTGAGATTTGAACCCACGACCATTGAATTGCTGGTCGAGACTCTTGCCTACTCGGCCACTCAGGCGGATTTTTTGCGTTTTAGAATTTAAATTTACAATTGCACCCTATCCCAATTAAATTGAATTCCTTCTGGCCTGGCACTCCTACCAGTGGTGGGAATCATTCGAAACGAAACTGCCTGAAAATTTGTGACTGCCTCTATTTCGAATCTGATAACGATCGGAATTACTAGAATTATTATTACTCTTGTGCCTGTAACATTGCAGACTATAGTCGTAGGTCTTAAGTGAGTCTAACCTCAATATCGGACGGGAAAATAAAAGAAGGGGAAGAAGAAATAACGGGGGAACAGTAAGTGCAAGTAATGGACGAAGCTGATAGGCTAATAGACGAACTAATGGACGAAATGATGAAGGAACAAAGTGGTAGTGCATATAGTTCTGATACTTCTTCTATTACGCCGTCGCCGTCAACATCAGCGAGGGCCAGTCGTAAGGGCAACTAACTCAAAAAGTCGTGCATCCAGGTAGACGTAGACGTAATGCCGGATGTGAAGGCACTAAGGGAGGTTGTGAAGAGTTTAAGTCTTCACGACTAAGTTGTCCAACTTTTTTTTGATGAAGCGTGGACGAATCAGGACATCAAATATTCTCGGTCAGCGGACCGAGTATTTGGATGCGCCTACGTGAATGGAAAGCCCCAGGTGTGCAAGACCGTAATCTGTTTCGGAGTACGAAGCATGTTAACGCCTTTTGATATGCTACTCACCGCCATTCCGAACATCAGCACCCGTTACCAAGATGGCGCGAAGCTCTTCGACACTCTCCTGGACGCCGTCGAGGAGATCGGGCTGAATCTCAAAGCGGTCGTTTGCGACAGAAGTCCGGTAAACAGGGCGTTTCTGGGTAATTTTGTGAACGGTGTATACAACAAAACAAGAGAAGACGGAACAAAGTATAAAATCGCCGTCATATACGACTATCTTCACATGTTGGTAGCGCACCACACCAAAATACGGAAAGCAAAAACTACGATATCAGTTCGCTGGAAAGGATACAAACCCAGAAGACAAAGGAACGCCAAGAAAACAAATTTTGGGAAAGAAGAGGCGCCATAGCATCAAATGTCGCAACGCGAACGCCCTCAGAAGCTGTGAGATTCTACAATAGCATGACAGCAGCGGTGTTAAAGGCAGCGCTAAATAACAAGTAAGTGCATGGACCAAAAGCGCGGACATACAATTATATTAATCCAAATGGCTAAATATTTTCCTTTACGCGCAGATAAACACCACCAGCTGGGAGCAGCAGAAAGCGACGTTGAGAACAGTGGAACAATTTTTCAAGAGTGAGTTTAGGACAGATATGATGGCCGTCGACATACCCCTAATGATCGACGACTTTATAAGAACAATAGAAGAATTGCTTCTAGAGTTGCTTGGCGTATCCATCTGCGGATATAGATTCAGCCAGGATCTCCTCAAACGGTTTTTTTCCAACATATCGTTAAATAACAATTTCTTAAAACTGGCCGCAGATTTAATAATGCAGTTAGATTACCACATTCCACCAGAGCCCGAGGAGGCATTCCAACCCTATGGCCTGGATGGCGTGGTATATTGTGACCTGATAAGTGCGTTGGGCCAATTAAATCCAAAACAGGACGACTACTTCCGGCTGCTCACGGGGTATGGAATAGCGAAATACATCCGTGAGCAGCTGCGGTGCCAACAATATAGTTCCTATGCCTATAGTTCCCGTTTCTGAAGAAACTGCGAATCTTGCCTAAAATATATGTCCTTTTTTTGCTAGTTCCGACGCTGATGATTATTATATTGGCTATTCTGTTGATTATAACTTCTGTCATTATTAAGGTTCCTCCTCTGCTTTCCTTTTTAAATTTTCTAGATTCAGGTCTGATACAGCTACCCTCAAATCTTCTCTTAATCATGACAAGAATGATTATTTTTACATTCCTTTCTTCAAAAATTTTGTCTAGTAACGTTCCTTGGAGCATTTTTTTGATTGTATTTTTTAACAGACTATCGTCACTTTAGCAGCTTCTTTATCTTTTTCCAATTATCCGGATGTGATATATTTATTATGTTCTTTGGCTCTTCCTGTATATTTCTATAACACTTCGTTTTTGTCGTCTCTTTTTTAAGCAAGATCATTTTTGCACGTAAACGTTGGTAGATACATTTTTATAAATTTGATCTACTTGGTTTGGATTGGGTTGATATTGTTGTCTCTGCAGTGCGATCTATGCATATCTTACCTGTTCTAGGTGGTGCTCTCTTCTGGCTTTTTCATTCATTCAGATTCATTCTTCTTCCGTTCAATTTTCCTTTTCTCGAATATATTTTGTTGTCTCTTTTTTCTTCTTTTTTATTATATCTGTGGTGATCTTTTACAAATTTCTTCTTTTTTTTTAGTGCTACACTTCACCTTTTTTATTTGGTGCGGGTTTTTTCAATATTTTATTTGTGAAAGTCACTGCATAAAGGATGATTAACTAATTTTTTTTGATGATTTTTTTTATGGGTAAAAAATTACTAAACATAATTGATTAAAGTGTATTTTTTGGTTGGTTTCGCTGAATCTTTTTTTTTAATTGGGATCCAACCGACTTTTTCATCATTGTTTTCAATTACTTAGTTGTAAAAAAAAGTACAAACAATTATTTGGATTCAGTAAGTTGTTGCAAGGAGAATTATTATAGAGTGTAGAGAGGGAGAATTATTATATAGATGATTATTATTGACTTTGCTTACCAACTAACTTAATTATTTAGTTGTTTAATTGCAAAAAACTATAAATTTTTGCTTAGAGAAGCGTGGTTGCGTTCAGTTTACACTTTCCTGTTTGTGTATGCTTTGACCAATTTGTTCCGTCTTCAATACGAATTTGTAAGAACTTGCAATGTTTCTGTCCAATTTAAAATCGATATATTAATTTTCTGCGACTGTCAACAGCAAGCACCATACGGACACATAGCTGGACAAACATGGTTAGATCGATTCAGAATTTATGCTAGCGTTGATGTTTGAGTTGACGCATTATGTTGCGACATGTTTCACGCCCAACACATCTGAAACAATTCCACGGCATGAGCTACCCGATATGTCGACATCCTAATCAACTTCTTTAATAGCGATTCGACGATTTTCCATAACAATTTTCTTCACTACTTTAACGTTTTCATTGGCCGTTGAAGTGCTGGTGTGTCCTGGGCGGGTATTGTCGCCATCATCTGCTCGGACTTCTGGGAATAGCTTGTACCGCTTATAAATTGTTTTCTTTCTCAAAGTAGATTCGCCAAGTCAAAATACGTGGACAGACAACAGACGGACAGATGGTCGGATAACTCTACGTCGATTCAGACTCATTTTCTGTCGGTGTTATAAAAGTCTACTTCATGCGTTTCTGGGTGGTGCAAATGCCCACAAAATGTTAATAAAATCATACCATAAAACTATACCAAAGTCGTATATGGTATAAAAACTTTTGATTTAGATTTAAATTATAATTTTTATTTACATTTTTCCTTTCAAACAGGTTGGCGGATAGCTCGGCAAGCAACCGTAAAGAAACTTATATAATCCAAAGGAGCGCCCTCCCGACACATGAACGCTCTTACGTTTCATTGTCCTTTGTTTATAGCAATCTTGCCGGATGTATAATTCCAAGCACACTTCATCTATTTGGCTATGTTTCAGCAATTATTGTTTGGAAGCTTTCTGAACAAGAACAGCAAAAAAATCTTATTGAACGCGTCTTTTTAATGACGAAGCAACCTAAGCGTCTTTGCCGAACTATATGGCTTCTGTTAACCTTTGAATTTGCTATTTTCATTCTATTGTACATGTGTACGAAGCCAATTGATTGGACAAATAACGAATGGTTACAAAAGTTAGACCAATATTGGCAGCTAAAAATGAAAGTGAGTATAAATTTAATGAGGATAAATAATTATAATTGCTTTTTATTCATCGTTAATTATAAAAAGTAGTACTTCAAAAGTTACTGCATCCGACAATGTTTCACAACAATAAGTTTATATAAATATCTTCAATATCTATCGATGATCTGGTTGAGTGATATGGTAGCAGCATCAAAGTCAGGAATGTTTAGTCAAGCCTAGATCTTAGGGGAATCTCCGATGAGAAAATATTAATAATTTCTTCATGCAGCAAGTGTGGCTTAGATTACATCTTGTTTGACTATCTGTTTATATCAACGAAGATAACTGATCACCGCTAATCACTTTTTTTACGTCTTTCTTTTGCTATTGCTAGGTAGAGAAAAATCAACCATCAACAGCGGGTGACAAATTTATAAAAAGAGAAGGAGAATCTTAGCTTTATTTGTATATTATAAGGGTGGATTTCGGTGAATAAGAAAAAAAGAACGCTGCCTGCTCTCAACTTTACGTAAAGAGCCTAAAATGTTCTTTCTTGCGAAATATACAATAAAAGTTGGAGCATGGATATAATGGTTATTATGAAAATTGTGGAATTTATTGGTTTCATTGTTTATATTCAATATATTGCACAAAGTATTAATTTTAAAATTTATTGCGATAATGTTGCTATAATAATGAAAGAATGAATTCATATAAAGTATTAAACAACTAAATTTTTTTTCAAAGCAGGTGTCTATCTACAAAAGTTTTAAGCCAATACTTTGATAATAATGATAACATTGACTGTTTAGTATTCGGTTTAATGTTGTTAAATGATGAATATAATTTTTATAAAAAATTTGAACTTGAAATAACAGATGTTAGCCAATGAATTAAGGTTTAATACTTGTGGTTACGAATCATTCTAGCTATTGATCTTTTCGATTCTTTTATAGAGTTCAGTAGATTTTACAAAAATGAATTATGCTTTTGACACTATAATCCCTCCGCTTTAGCACATAATAATTCACAAGTCCTTGCGCATTTCGTTATATGATTCGTAGATAAAACGCTCGATGTGATTTCTTATAGCAATCTTCGATCTACACAATTTGCTCGTTGTGGTCACTTCTTAAAATACATCATAGTACATAAAAATTTCACAACAACCAGGAAAAGAATTGCAATTTTTCTCATCTTTCTTTCACAGTATCCAATCAGCGTAGTGTTATCAATCGTTAACAGCGACGTTAATAAATTAATAATCGAGGAGTTTTTCGTGATCAGCATGCTTTCGCAGTAACATCTCTCTATCAATGAAATACAAAAATTAAATAACTTGAAAAGAAGAAAACGATAATGGCATACGGTTGTTCTAGAAAACCTAAAACATTATTCTGTCAAATATGCCGTTGGAGCATAATTAGTAAGAGCGGGTCTTTTTTGTTTTTGTTTAAAGCCAATTGCGTACTTGCTAATTACTGAGAAATGCTCTTGCTAAACCCAAGATTACCAAGTAAAGACACATTTACCTGTCTGTATACCTTTTTCCATGCTTTCACGTTGTGCATAGGACATATCTTAAATATGAAGAAGGATGTGCTTTATTAAAGAAGATAAAATATTTGCAAACTTGCAAAGTTGTCGAGTGTATACATACAACTTCCACTCGATACTGACGCTAAAATATGGAGAAAACCAAACTCAACATTCGAGAGCAGCATTTAATGCATTTTTCCGAAAGATAATTTAAAGAGACACAAATATTGAACTGAAAATACCCTAAAGCACAGCAAAGAAATACGAAATGTAAGAATCAAGCTCAAGGATGGTTACACTTAATTCGATGAAACTGTTAGAAGGATTTTCCCGTTAATAGTTTAAAGTTTTCGAAGTTCTGCCACTCACAGATAGTTTGCCCGACTTATTTTGGTGAAGCGGATGTGAATTTAACGCTCACCAGGATAATTTACGAACAGGTTATGCCTTCGTTGACAATTACTTTTCTCCAGAGACATCTAACGCAGAAAGGAAATCTCGTTTTTGTGTCTTGACCGTTCGCGTAAAAGTTCGGAAATGATCCTTTCTATAGCAATATTTCAAAATTAGGGATCTAGGGTCTTTATCAGCAATCGAGCATAAAAGGGGCATGACACGTTTGACACACAGATTATAAGTGTTCTTCAAGTGCAACGGGTTACAACATCTTAAATTATCCTTACTCCTCAACAAAAGCATACGATCGATTTTACCAACAAAATAGTAAGCTTTCATTTTGAAATGTTGTATAATTTTTACATCACCTGCTATAATATTTGTCAATATATTTTTTTGTATAAACACATATATCCACTCACTTGGCTCTATGTAAATACGCAAATATTAAATGAGATATTTTGATATACGCTATCCACATGTATTTCACAAAACTGAACACTACATATCAATGATAATAACAAGCACACTTTTTTATCGTTTTGAGTTTTAAACATTGAAATTAAACCTCGTTAATTCACTTTTTATACAAAACCTACTAAGTTTTATACCAAGACGGTTATAGAAAACAAATCTCTTTTTTGTTCTTTCGTATATTAAAGACCAGGGTTTCGTTTCACTTAGGTATTTATTCGACTGATTTCTTGTTGTTTGACACAAATAATCTTTGATTCGCCTTCTGTAATTTGCTCGCAGTAAAGTAAAGTACTGCCTGCAATTTTTTTAATTCGTTTCTTTTTCTAAGGATTAACTGGCTTTTCTCTACGCTATTTTTGAAGAACAGCTATCAATAGGTTAGTTCAATCAGACAATACGGTTCCTGGCTTAAAACAGGTTTTGGGATAGCGTGTAGTAGTTTCACATGAATCTTGACCGCACCGAAGATAGTCGTCCAAGGCATCTGGTTAATACGTCCAAGGCAGTTGGTCAGCAACGCAATTCGATCAGAACGCTATCAATTCAACTATGAGTGTAATACAGGAAAGTGTTCACACAGAAGTTTCAGCACGGGGTTTCAAAACTTAATAAGAGTTGAACTTATATGCAAAATTATGGAAAGAAAACAGTCTTCAATAGAATCATTTGAGGAGTACTATGCAGAAATATATTATTGTTAAACCCGATTAAGACCAATCATACTACACATTCATCACAAAATATTAACAAGAGTTAAAAATTTCGATAATAACTTACATCAAGAGGCTGCAAAAGCAATATCGAAAGTGAAAGAATCACTGGAAACAATATTAACAAAGGTGGCACTGAAAATCAGCGACACCAAGTTATCTACAATACAATCAAGACTGCCAAGAAAAGCTTTGTAACTCACAGTGTCTGTAAATCCCCATTTGCCACTGTAACAACTTTTGTGTAACATTGCTGATTTCTCTAAAGTTCTCTGCGTCTGCCCAATTATTGTTCAACGGACTTCACTATTTTTAGAGGCACTCTTAAGTGCCACTTGAAAAGGCTGTGGAGACTGTCGCCTTAGCTGAGCTAACCAGTTCAGGATATATCTGAGTGGGAGGGGGAGCGGGGTGGATATAAATTTAGCGCGAACACTCCACATACGCTTACGCCTAAAGGAAATGAATGTACTTTACTTTTCTACGAATAGTCGAATGGGCGAAGCCTGCCTTGCCGAACGGGCATATGCTAAGCCCTGCCCTACCTACGGTCTCCTTAGGTCCATGATGTCTATTAGAGACCACGTGGTTGGGTCCGAGAAGCACGAAGCTCCTTTCCTCACACAGAAAAATATTTTTTCTTTAGTTCATTTTCTCAATTACAGAGTTGTATATGTAACAACTTTTACATTATACAACCACATGTTACAACTTACAACCGTGCATTCAGAACTATGAAGGAGAAATATGAAGAATTCCTTCAATGAAGGAATTTAATGGCAATTTAAAATAAATTTTTTTTTTTTAATTTAATAATCTTTGCTTATTGTGGGTCTACTTTCGCTATTTTGTGTAATTTTGCAAATCATGGAGGTGTGTTAGAGCCGTTGCCATACATTGGACAAGGCAATTAATTGAAAAACAATTTTACATAAGAAAATCTTATTTACAGTACTTATAATCCCTGAAAACTATCTTTTTGCTCAATATAATTCCCAAGTACTTAACGCGGTCAGAAAAAGGAATTTCATGATCCTGAACTATTAAACGCAATGAACAGAGAAAGCAAGGGTTTATGTTTCGAACAAGAAAGATGCCTTGCGTCTTATCTTATTTATTGAGACAATTGAATATTATTCTAATCGCGGTGTTACCCAGTCGGCTGTTCGATCCAGAAAGAAGGGTATATGCAATCTTCTTCTTCTATATGTTTCTGTCCGAAACCGAATTGTCGTCGCCAAACGTTGACTTGACCACATTCGGAGTATGTCAGCGAACTTATTTCGAATGTGATATTTCCATTCTTCCGTTCTTATTTATAGTAGCATTCCTATGATACTCAAAGTAAAATATACTTATGCTTCTTTAAATGCGTAGGAGGAACTTATAACTATGTGTGGGACCAAAAAAAATCCTTCGAATTTGGTCATTACAAATTTCAAAAACCGGAAAACCATGAGCTGGTATTCCAAAAATTAGACCACCATACCAAACAGAACCAAAGGTCAAAAAGAATTAAGCCAATGAACTGCTTAGCCGCGAATTTAGCATGGCGGAAAATGCGTGCTCGCTGGTGTGAAGTGTTATACTGACTTCTAAAAGTAAGCTGTGTGAATGGGGCGATAACTATTAACATCGTTTAGTCTGCCTGGTTTAGAAATGGTAATGACTTTAGCCGATTTCCAAATGTTGAGATAATATTAGAGTTCGATACTTTGGAGTTACTATTTGGAGATACTATGGAGTTTGAATATTAATTATGCATGTAAAAAATCGGTTTCGTTCATGGGGTATATTTTTTAAAGCGGCATCTTCGATGTCTTGCGTACCAAGCGATTTTATTCAGCATATTTCACGTACTAGACATTTAATGACGTCATCACTATTGTCATGTAAGACATGAACAAAAATTAAGTTCAGTGTAGCCACTGCGAAATTAACCATATATATTACTACACAGAGAAGGTATACGATCTCGATATTTACGTGATCGAATGGCATTGCGTTTTTACGCAGTTTTTTATTTAAAGCACTTGCATTACGATCCCATAATGCAGTTCCGAATTTGAAAATTTCACTACTCGGTAGAGTTGTCTAATTAAGAGTGTTTTGTAAAGATATTAAGTTGGATGGCTATGACGTGATACCAAGATGCATGCACATGGCCATATAATGATCGTAGATGACAGTTGTACCAATTGTGTCTGTCTAAATTTAGAACTGCGAACTTTAATGTTTTTAGCGCCCCACTTTAAGAGGATTGAAAGTGTAAGAGGTGATAGGAGGGTAGGGAAAAATGGAGCTATTTAAAATTTTTGGCCCACGGACGCTCCACCGACGGCTATAGCGAAAAGAACTACAGGTACCCATATAAAAACAAACGGGCGGACGAAGCCTACCTACCGAGCAGGCTGATTTTACGCCCTGACCCATTCTGCACATTACCATACCTGTGGCCTCCTTCAGCTTATGATTTCGATGAGAGACCCTGAAGTTGGGTTCGACAACCCCTAAGCAACCTCTTTTCGAGCAGAAGAAAAACTGTATTTCATTTGTATATATATATATTTAAACACATTTTATATGTCTTCAAAACTTTCCTTGTTAATAGCCTTTCTTACATACCTTTTAATAAATCAACACAAAAATCTTCACTTAGTTATCTACCTAAAAAAAAATTGTCATTGATTAAAGGCTACACTTACAAATGTTCATATTTTTTTCTTGAATTTCATGCCTCTGATGAATTTGTTTGGGTTATAATATTGACAATACTAAATAATAGCTAATTTAAAATACTTTACTTATGTATATTTAACATTGAATATATACCACGATGGCTGTGTGTTGATAAGTTTTGTTTATGGATATCCCTGCCTGTTGTTGTTTTTGTGGACGAGATGTTGTAATCAATGGTTACATGGTGGAATATATTTACTTCAAGTTTACAATCTCACAGGCCAACATTCACATCATTGTCACATAGCTGATTTTCCTCAGAGTATAAACTTTACTTTGGTGTACATTACTGACTCCTACATTCATAGTGCATCCATTTTTAATATGTTAATGGTTACGTGCGTACACGCTTTCTATTGTGTTTGAATGTTCCTTAGCGTAATGCGTATCGTTTACACTTTTATGTGTGTGTGTTTTCATAAAGAATTTAGGACTTGTATTTCTACAACATGGAGGACTTCATTACGAATATTTGTCGTCAATTATCATAATTCAAATGTATGGTATATTAATCAAAAACCCTCAAATTATGATCCACACCCTTATTGCAAATAATAAAAATTTCTAGTAATTTTCATGTAAAGCAATAGCTTAAGTCAAACATTTTACACAAACAGATTTGATTCTCGTTTATAACGCTAAATTAATCTATAAAGTTGTTCAATGAAACAAAATTAAAATGTGTCCCGAATATTGAATTTTTGGCTTAAATTTTAACAATAATTTTTCAGCGAGTTATTTGTACTTTCATTTATTCAACTTTGTATTGTTTTAAAGCAATTAGAATCTCTTCTTTTTAAACCTTGGCGCACGACAAAACAGAACAACGAATTTCTGTTTTACATGAATTCTTATTCTATACGATGTCACCCAAAAATAGAAGAAGAAATTTTTGCCAAGTGAATTAGCAAGTTTACTTTATTTATGTTAATTTCTCTTTCAATTTCTAAATTTTTTCTTCACATTCACGTACTAACATCCGTAACTCTTTCTTGTTCTCGACAATGCTCTCCATTTCCAATTACTTCCCCAATTAATTTCTTCCTTTTTTGTTCGCACGAAAGAGAGCAAAAGCATACGTCTGATCTGCACGTTCCCTGCTGCCCTCGTCCAGGTTCTTTCTCTTCTTCATTTCCGTTGCCATTTCTCAAGTCAATCTCATGTGTCTGCCAACTATTTTTCTCATCAACCCTTCTGTATTTCTAGAGAAATGCATTGGAAAGATAAAAGAAAAAATAAAAGAAAAAATCAAATGTTACACAATATTTAACTCAATTATTGAAGACAGAGGACTCCCTATGAATCCACTGTCATTGGGCGAGTGTTCTTGTGTTCCTAAGCTGCTCCGCTGTTCTCGTCAACACGATTTGTTTCTACAGCTGCCACAATAAATTCAGCGAGAAGCGATTTCAATTAGATAAAATATAATACTATATCTAATAGCCAAGGTTAACTCAGATTGATCGTGAATGAAATAATAAATTTGTGGTTTTTCAGCTGTTTATATACTAAGTTATTGCTTATGTTTTTACATATTTTTGTTTATTCGAGATATAAATTCTTGTTATTATGCTGATGTTAGCATTTACTTAATGTAGGGCGCCTGATATAATACCTTTCTGCAACGAAAATGCAATTCAGCATTTTCGTGAGCTTGCCACTTGTTCTTTTTCTTATTTTCTTCTTCTTTATTTCCTGGATGCTCGCTATGCTATGCAAATACTTCAGTTTATATAATCGACTTGTTTTCTGATTAAGTTCAGTACGTAATTGAGAGATACAAGCGAATTAGTCTTGGAAAATATTTTGGGCGCTGAGCGTAGAACAGCGTCAGTTATGCTCATAGAACGCAATTTGATCCAGATCTCTCTATATTATCTATCGCACATACAGAGCTGGTATAACTTTGTTGACGATTGAAGTTATTAGTAAGAAAACGTCGATAAGTTTCTCAGTTAGTTTTGTTGTAATCTATTATAACATTTTTTTTTATGAAGTGCTTGTGAGCTCAGAGAAAATTTGATTGGTCAATGATCGGAATTCAACTGTTTTAAAATTTGTCAATCTTTGTCAAGACTAGATCCAAAAAACAAACCATCTTCGCGCGCATGGAATATAGGTTGGATCAATAGTGTAAAAAGTAGTTATTGGAAAGAATGTCTTAATTTAGTTTAAAACTCAAGAATTTGCTTATCTGCAGCATTAACTACGACGCTTAGCATTTAAATCATTACATATAATAATATCACCGTTTTCATTTAAAATTTTGCGTAGCCCCCATTTAAATTTGCAGTTAAGCTTAAGAATTTCGTAAAATAGGTGGATTAAAATTGCAACTCCTCCGCGAAACTGTTTCGTTTTGTCATGCCTCGAGCAAGTGCAATTCGAATAAAATAAGTTGTCAGAATATTTCAATCCAGCTTCAAAAAGTAGACATATATCAGCACTGTTGTTGACTATCAAAAGATTAGAGGGGTCAGTGCACCCAACTTCGGGGTCTCCCATGCAAATCGTGGGCCGAAGGAGACCATAAGTAGGGTAATGTACAGAATGGCCCAGGGCTTATGATCTACATGTTCTGTAGCTAGTTCTCAGCCCTCCGTTCATTAAAAATTCTATGATATTGTTTTTTAAAATTTATTTAATGAAAAGAGTTTCGATGTAGCACATTTATTGGGCGGATAAACACTTGTTTTTGAAGAATATCATTGGAATCGATTTCCCACACAACATTGCGAATGGTAATGCACGCTCTGTAACAGAAGGCTTTACATCATCTGTCGAATGGGAAGGAGTGGCTAAAAATATGAAGTTCCTTATTGTGCCATGCCTGCAGTAAAGCATACACTTCGGGGTAGATTCTTTCTCTTCATATTTTGGGATACCTCCTACATAAGTTGTGGCCTAAGAAATAGACCTACGTGATTCCCTACCGTTAATCATACCCTACGCCACTTGTGGTGTTTATTTATTTATTTACTTACACATGAAACTAAACTAAAATGAATTAATAGTCCAATTCAATTGATTGAGTAAATCTTATACTAATTAATGCTAAAAATTAGTGTAAAGTATCTAAGAAGTAAAAAAAAAAATTGTAATAATTGAATAACAATTCAACAAGCAAATAAGAAAGAAAAAAAAGAAAAAAGTATGTACACAGCACAGAGCCACACCCACAACCGGTACAGGGTACCAAATTGCAAATGAACCCCTAAGCCATCACAAACATGCATAAGTTTGGCAACCGATAACAGCTAACAACAATTAATTTTCGAATCACAATGACTTTTTAGGGTTAAAAGCTAGTTTAAGTCCGACATAGATAAATCACGTATACTAAGCAATGGTGCTTTAATGGATTTTAACGAGTCCGACAATTAGATTAAGTTGTAACGAGTCTTCTTGGGCTTGGGTAAGCTCAGGGCTCCACCAGGATTCCTTCCAAGAAATTTATATTAAAAAAATTTGGACCTCCGGATTGGCGATTAATAGTTGGAAATTTGATTTTATTATTTATAAGCGATTTTTATTGAAATAGATTAGTGTAGGAAAAAAAACGGCTTGGTGACCCGACTTTCGCTTTTTTTCCTTTTAATGTTTTTTTTTTCTTCGTTTCGTACGATTATTATTTTCTTTCCGCGTCCTCCGTATCGCGAGATCTTCTTTTGGCTGCTGTAACACGACTGAAACCTGAGTGTGCTGCGACGCGCTCTTTTATAGTCGCGATCACCATTGCTGTCCTGTTATATAGATGTTTTGGGCTATATTTGTGTTACAACCTCAACACTTGCATGTGTGTTGCAGCAATATTCTTGAGCTATCTACTATTATGTATGCTAGCTGAGGTCTGATCAAACATGTTGGCCTGCAACTATGTTATCACCTCAGCTTTTCTTGTGTAAGTGTTATTATGCTATCCTTATGTATAGCTTATTATTAATACTACCTTAAGTACCAACTCGTATGACCCTATTGCTAGCGCTGGCTTAGGTATCAAATCGAATGATTTTATAAGCCGCAGAACCGTTTAGCATGTCTGCATATGATGCGTACCATATCAACATGCATAATTTTATAAACCCTTCTTTTCTGTTGCAATGCTTGCTAGTATACATTTATTTTATGCCTATCTTATTGTTCTTGCTCATCTAGCTACCGAATCGTACGATTTGCTAAACCGTTAAGCATGCCTTCATACATCATATCAACATACATCATTTTATAGCTTTGCTTTTTTTTTCTTTCGTAATGTTTGTTTGTTTGCCTATCCTTATGTCTGTCTTATTGTTTTACTAATCTAGGTACCGAATCGTATGAGTTTTGTAATCCGTTGAGCATGATTTTGTAAAGCCACCAGCCCGTTAGGTCAGTGCCTTTGCAAACTGTGGGTAATTCAACGTTACCGATAGTTTGTTGACAATTGCCATGTTGCTCACCGGATTACAACCTGTTTCCTTATCATGTTTATATGCCCTACTTATGTATACATTTTCTTCTTGGGCAATGTAAAGACTTGTGTATATGGTTCATATGTAACCTACTTACGTATATCTTTTCTTGTTGGGCAATGTAAAGACTTATATATATGGTTTATATTATCCTATTTATTATATATTTATTTACATATTTTCTTGTGTTTATTAACAATAATTTGTGCGGGAGAAGGATGATCATAGCTGAGAGCATAGCATAGTACGGAGAACAGACATGTAAGGCTATTCATTCTCTCGTGCGGAGAGGCAATTCGGGCTGACTGTTTTTGGGGTCTAAGGGCAGACAGTTACACGGACGGATTTATTTTTAGTAAGGAAGCAAAACGCTTCTTTACAAAGTGATAGACGTCATTTAGGTTCTTCCAAACAACTTTGAGCGGGTTAAACAACTCATAATTATATTTACATTGACTAAGCTGAACCAAGATAAAGTGCCTAGAGAAGCAGTTAGGGACAATCCAGCTTATTTCACAAAGTAACGAAGGCGAGTCAATAGCATCATTTATTACTTTGATTACAAAGGAAACGCCAAGAATAAATCTACGTTTTTCAAGTGACCGTAAGGATAACGGCAGCAGCCTATTTTCATAGTGGGGGAGAGAGGCAATCGGATACCAAACCAAATTCCTGAGGGCAAACAGCAAGAATTGCTTTTGAACATATTCAATTGAATCTACATAGGAAGGAGATCACACAACAGAGGCGTACTCGAGTATAGGCCTAACCAAACCAAACACAGCATTTTCGTAAAATAAGGATCATCAAGCTCTTTGGACCACCTCTTTATAACACCAACCGCGAACCTAGCTTTGCCTAACGAGAGCTCAATATGCAAGTTAAAACGTAACGTATGGTCAAAGAGAACGTCTAAATCTGTGAACGAATCGACGTCCTTCAGCTTGTGCGAATCTGTGAAATACGGGATAATGAATGACTTTCTTCTTGAGAAAGAAAGCTTCTTAAATTTATTTAGGTTTATTGTTATATGATTCAACGAGCACCATGCAACCAAAATATTCAGGTCAATTTAATGCTGATGTGATAGCGATTCTTTGGAAAAGGAAGAAAACAGTTTCACATCATTAGCATACATTAAGATCGAACTGGATTTAATCACCGAAGGCAAATCATTAATATGTAAATTAAATAAAATGGGTTCTAACTGGCTACCTTGAGGTACGCCTGACATAACGGGGAATTCATATGAGGTGATGAAGTTACACAGAATCCTGAATGACCTATTATGCAGATAAGAGCTTATCTATTTCCTTTACTAAAATCAGTGTATATGATATCAATGCGAGAGCCACTAGAAAAAGCCTTGAAAACATGACAAGTAAAATCTAACAGACTGGTGACCGTAGATCTTCCTTTTCGAAAGCCATGTTGGAGTGGAGAAATACACGATTTGATGACAAAGACCAGATGCTGAGTCATCATTCTCTTGAATAGTTTGGGCAAGACACTCGACTTTGCGATGCCTCTATAGTTCTCAACAAGTTGTCTACTCCCACTTTTGTGAATAGGAATAAGAAAACTGCTCTTCCAACACAAAGGGAAAACACCTAAATTCAAGGACTGATTAAAAATCTTTGACATAACACCACAAAGCTCAATAGCGCAAGGCTTAAGTACACATGATGGAATTCCATCAGGTCCAGGCGCACAAGTGTATTTCAGAGAAGTCAATCCTTTAAAAACGTCGTCATCAGAAATAACCAAATTGGGTATTGAAACCGAGTTAGTTATAGGATATGGGTAATTTGCTGACGAATCAAAACTAGCAGACGAAAAGTTCCGTCAGAAGTACTTCGCAAACAGATTTCAGATTTCAAAATCATCCGAGGCGTCACAGCCGTTAAAAGAAACACGCGAGGGATGTGCAGAAATTTTTCTTTTTGCATTAACAAATTTAAAAAAGTATTTAGGATTAGCAAACAGCGAGGACCTAATGAACTGAAGGTGTCAGCAATGATAGTGGTGGTTGAGGGAGTTAAATCTATGCCTTGCCACCGAGTAAGCGAAACAGTCGAGAGCAGAGCCACTCTTCGAATATTTTTTGAATAGCGCATTTTTTCTATTCTTGTAATATTTAATTGTCTTATTAGACTACGGGGGACACCTGCTTCGAGGACGGCACAGCTTAATCGGAACAGATGCAGCAATAGCTAGATTTAATTTACTGTAGAACGATGACAATAAGCTTTCTATACTTCCGGTTGAGAAATCAAGCCTCATATGTGAAAGATGATATTTTAGAAACACAATATTGATTTTATGAAAATTTCAGGAATTTCAGGAAAATTGGCAAAGCAGAGACCAACGGTTACAATTAGGGGTACGTTTATATTGAACTAAATTATGATCAAATAATTCGTCACAGAACACATCAACTCTATCAGATGTTGAAATAGGAATCAAACAGCCAGGATTGTCACTATTACACCAAGTGACTTGAGGCAAGTTAAAGTCTCCCAACGCAATGGCCAAATCAGTGGGTCTAGACTGCTTGGCCATTTCACAAATGAGGGCAGCCTATTTCTTATATTTGAAGATATCCGAATTTGGGGGTTATAAATAGCTGTTTATTACGCATTTTCGCTCGAATGGCGCCAAATTCAACGCCAGAAGAAGTGGGAAATTCTATTGAATTGGACGGGACTGACGTATATGTGGCAATTAATAGACCGTCACCAATGCGATTCAATCGATCATTTCTGAAAACCTGGAAAGAATTATGGAAAAGTTCCGACGAATGTAGATCAGGTTTTAAGCAAGTTTCAGTGAAGGCCAAACAGAAAAACTCAGTGCTTACTGGATTTAGGAAAGTAGAACGAATTTTTGAATTTAGGTCCCTAACATTTTTATAAATGAGATATAATGGGCATGAGGAAACATTTAGTTTTTTGATGGCGACAGGACTACTAGCGCGAATCAGATTTAGAAGGAATCAGAGGTGACGTACCACACGGTACGTTACGAGTTGTGATTTTGGTAGCTTGGGAAGAAGATGAGTGCTCAATAAAGCCACACTCATCAAACATAGACTTAATTAGCTCAAACCTTTCCCACAACGAGCCGAGATTTTTACTCAATTCAGACAAAGCATTTCTCGTCCCCTACA
Source organism: Glossina morsitans morsitans (assembly GCA_001077435.1). NCBI lineage: Eukaryota > Metazoa > Arthropoda > Insecta > Diptera > Glossinidae > Glossina > Glossina morsitans. The sequence continues at coordinate 18,711 of CCAG010008588.1, read as the reverse complement.
GTCAGGCCATGACCATCGTAAGCCTTTCCGGGGGTCAACGACTGCGTCAGCAGCATGGCTGATTATACCGGCACATTTTGCTTCGCAAGCGATCGCAAAGCCAACACGAAACGAATCTTTCGGATTCCGGGCCAGTTTTTGCCCGATATGATGTATATAGACATTCCATGTCAAGCCAAAAAGCTAGAAATGGATTATGAGGAGAAAGAAAGGGCAAATTCAAGAGTATCCACAACACTAAATTTATCTAAAAATTTAAGAAAACTTCTCTGTTACGTTGACATTGTAACAAGAGAGCAAAAGAACAAGAGAAAGGACAACCAACCTGGAAACACCAAAAAAAAAAGAGACAAAACAAAATCACAAAAATTATCTCCCAAATTGGACGAAAATGTCACACTATTGAAGCAACGGTAAACAAAGAGCAAGAGAAAAGCTGTAATCACCAAAAGAAAAGAAACACGAAAGAGACTTATTATCAAGAGCACAAGTGCTGAACGCAAGAACCAAAATGAATATCACGACAAAATTTCAATATAATTAATATAATTCTTTCACTCTTACACCCTTTACACCTTTATACCTTTACAAATAATTAGGCTTCAAACGCGTAAAAAGCTATAAAGTAAAGCAGCTAAAAGTAAAGAAAATCAAAATGATACGATAACGGTGCGATCAGTTGCCAAACTGTTAACGGGTTAATTTGAAAATGAATATGGTAGACACCGCGATTAATTTTTTCTTAATATTATCAGCGATATGGGTGTCGAATAAAAGAACTTGGAGAGTAGAATGCGGAAAGCATATTGGTGGGTACGAGAGATTCGGCCCCCGCCGAATGTAATTTTCTTACTCTCTTTCCTTTCTCTGTTAGATTTAATTTCATAAAATTTAACGACCACCATGTAACCAAATTATTTAAGTCAACTTAAAGCTGATACGATTGCGATTCCAAGGAGAAGCATAAAAACAGTTTAACATAGTCAGCGTACATTAAGATCTGGGTGGAGGCCAGATCGATGTATGAATTAAATAAAAGGGGTCCTAAGCAGCTGTATTGAGGGACGCCAGACGTCACGGACAATTCATTGGAGGCGATGAAGTTAAACAGCATCCTGAATGGTCTGTTATGCACATAAGAGCTTCTCGATTTCGCTAAGTACAAGGCGAGGCCTGGAGTTTGAAGACTGGAGTTACGGTTAACTCAAAGGCTTTACTAAAATCAATATACACGACGTCCGTGTGAGACGCACGAGAAAAGGCCTTGAAAGCATGGCAAGTAAAATGTAAAAGATTCGTGACAGCAGATCTTCCTTTCCGAAAGCCATGCTGGAATGGCAATATATAAGATTTGATAAGCAAAAGCTAAATGCTGAGTAACAATTTAAGACACTCAACTTGGCGATGTCTCTATAGCTCTCAATATGATGTTTGTTGCCGCATTTGTGAAGTGGAATAAGGAAGCCACTCTCGCAACACCTGATTTTAAGGGCTGATTAAAAATCTTTCAAATGACATCACATAGCTCATCAGAGCATGATTGAGTATGCATGATGGAATGCCATCAGGCCCAGGCCCACAGCTATTAGACACATCAAACCACCTAAAACGTAATTTTCTGAAATGACCAAGTTGGAAATCAAAACTGAGCTAAATATCGGATACGGATAATTGGCAATTGAATCGGAATCAGCGGTTGAAAAATTTCGTCCGAGTATTCTGCAAAGAGATTCGAGGCTTCATTATCATCAGAGAGATTTTTCTTTTGGAGTTGACAAATTTGAAAAAAATTTAGGGTCAAAAAGCAGTGATGATTTTGTCAACTGAAGCTATCTTCGATAATATTGATGGTTGATGTAATTATAATTATAACTATGCCTTGCAGCAGAATAGGCAAAATAGTCGTAAGCAGAGCCACTTTTCATAAATTTTTTGAATAGTTTGCTGTTCCTAGTTTTGTAATATTAAATTGTCTTGTTAACCCAACCTTTTCCAGCAAATATTATGATTTTCATAAAACCAATATAGAATTGCTAAAATTTCATCTTTTACATATGAGGCTTGACTTCTCAACCGGGAGTATAGAAAGCTTATTGTCATCGTTCTACAATACATTAAATCTAGCTATTGCTGCATCTGTTCCGCTTAAGCAGTGCCGACCTCGAGGTAGGAGTCCCCCGTGGTTTAATACGTCAATTAGGTATTATAAGAATAGGAAAAACAAGCTGTTCAAGAAATTTTTAAATAGTGGCTCTTCTCTAGACTATTTCGCGTACTCAGCCGCAAGGCATAGATTTAACTCCCTCAACCACCGTTATTATTGCAGATACCTTCAGTTCATTAAATCCTCTCTGTTTTCTAATCCTAAATACTTCTTTAAATTTGTTAATTCAAAAAGAAAAATTTCTGCACATCCCTCGTTTGTCTCTTTTAATGGCTCTGAGTCCTCGGATGATTTTGAAATCTCAAATCTGTTTGCGGAGTACTTCCGACGAAACTTTTCGTCTGCTGGTTTTGATTCATCAGCAAATTACCCTTATCCTATAACTAACTCGGTTTCAATACCCAATTTGGTTATTTCTGATGACGACGTTTGTAATGGGTTGACTTCTCTGAAATACAGTTGTGCGCCTGGACCTGATGGAATTCCATCATGTGTACTTAAGCCTTGCGCTATTGAGCTTTGTGGTGTTATCACTAAGATTTTTAATTTGTCCCTGAATCTAGGTATTTTCCCTTCGTGTTGGAGGAGTAGTTATCTTATTCCTATTCACAAAAGTGGGAGTAGACAGCTCGTGGGGAACTATAGAGGCATTGCCAAGCTGACTGTTTTACCTAAACTATTTGAGAGAATTCTGACTCAGCGTTTGGCCTTTGCCATCAAATCGTATATTTCTCCACTCCAACATGGCTTCCGAAAAGGAAGTTCTACGGTCACTAATCTTTTAGAGTTTACTTGTCAGGTTTTCAAGGCATTTTCCAATGGCTCTTGCACTGATGTCATATACACTGATTTCAGCAAAGCGTTTCGGCGATTAAATCTAGCCAGATCTTAATGTATGCTGATGATGTGAAACTCTTTTCTTCTTTTTCCTTAGAATCGCAATCACATCAGCTTCAAACTGACCTAAATAAATTGGTGGCATGGTGCTGGTCAAATTATATGACACTAAACCTAAATAAATGTAAGAAGCTTTCTTTCTCTAGAAGGAAGTCATTCATAACTCATTATTTTATAGATTCGCACAAGTTGGAGGACGTTGAGTCGTTCACAGACCTTACGTTTTAACTTGCACGTTGAGTTCTCGTTAAGCAAAGCTAGGTCCGCTCTTGGTTTCATCAAGAGGTGGTTCAAGAGAGGAGCTTGATGATCCGTATATTACCAAGAGGCTGTATACGTGTTTGGTTAGGCCTATACTTGAGTACGCTTCTATTGTGTGGTCTCCCTCGTACAGGTGCTATGTACACTCAATTCAATCTATTCAAAAGCAATTCCTGTTGTTTGCTCTTAGGAATTTGGGTTGGGATCCGTCTGCTTCTCTTCCCCCCTATGAAAATAGGTTGCTTCTTTTGTCCTTACCGTCTCTTGAAAAACGTAGATTTGTTCTTGGCGTTTGCTTTGCAATCAAATTAATAAACGGCACTATTGACTCGCCGTCATTACTTGGAGAAATAAGTTTTAATGTTCCTAATCGCTTCTCTAGGCATTTTACCTTGGTTAAGGTTAGTCATTGTAAATATAATTATGAGCTGTTTAACCCGCTCAGAGTTGTTTGCAAGAACCTGAATAGTGTCTATCACCTTTTTTCATTATCGGACACTTTAAAGTCCATTAAAGCAACATTGCTTAATACACGAGATTTGCCAATGTCGTACTTAAACTAGCTTTTAACCCTAAAAAGTCATTGTGATTCGAAAATTAATTGTTGTTAACTATTATCGGTTGCCAAGCTTATGCATGTTTGCGAGGGCTTAGGGGTTCATTTGCAACTGGGTTCTGTACCGGTTGTGGGTGTGGCTCTGTGCTAATTGTGTACATGCTTTTTTTTCTTTTTTCTTTTTTTTTCCTTTTATTTGTTTTATTGTACTTATACTAAGTTTTTTAATAATAATTAATTTAAGATTTACTTTAAGAGTCATTTGAACTCGACTGTCTTTTTTTAGTTGAGTTTCTGTATAAGTGTAATAAATAAATAAATAAAATAAAAACCATAGCGGGCTTCTGTTTCGAGAGCGAGGTTGCTTAATCGGAACGGATGTGGAAATAGCTAGGTTTAATGCATTATAGGACGATGACAGTAAAGTTTTAATAATTCGAGGATAATGTGTGAGAGATGAGGAGCAGATAACGCATAACTGTTTACTGGAAATTTTCGACAAACTGATTTAGACACCCTTGGTAACTGAGCGTAGTTGACGCGAGGAGAGCGTCTCATCTATAACATTTTTATTTCCAGCTGAGTTTACGATAAACGCTAATGTTCTTTGTCGTTAAGGATGGAGCACTCACATGAGTCGACGAATCAGATTTAGGCTAAGACGGTGGCGAGGTATCACACACTACACTACGAGTTAAATCTTTTACAATCTGGGGGAGAAGATGACTGTTCTAGATAAGGGCACTCATTGAACATTGTTCAAACTTTCCACACAAAGTAACGGTACATTTGGTCACTTCAGATAACCCATTCCTTGTCTGCGTAAACAGCTTATAAAACCCAATATCTCGCTTCCTACAAGTGGGACATGACGAACGTAAACCTTTCGAAAAATTTAGGACTGCACTTCACCTCGTTCACATATATCTACTTTTTAGACCGCTCTAATGACAGCTCTTGTATGGCGGCAGAGTCTAATTTGTTGTTTGTTATGACAGAGGGAATTGGTAAAAACTAAAGCTTTTGGCAAGTAAATTAGCTTGCTTAATTTAGACCATGTTAGTTGACATTTTGAGTAACCGACAATATGATGGTCTTCATGGGAATTGTGCATTTACATGAATATAATGTACAATATTTTGGTTTATTGTTAAGAAAATGGCTGAATGATTTTATTTGGCGAAACGGCGTAGAGTATCAAATATTTGGCCTAATCCGACTATAGCATTCTTACATCCTTTTTTTGCTAAATTGCTACCACGGAACAATTTTCATTATAAAGCGCTTACTATTTATAAAAAATTAGATATGAAATGGGGTCGAAGAAATAGACCCATGTGGGTCAAATTTGATCCTTTTAATTTTAATATCAAATTACTTTCATGAACAAATTTTCATAGTAAAACAAATGACAATTACGTCTTTTTGGCATGTAAGAGCTTAGGTTTCCTGAAAATTCTTATATGCGGTGGTATCCAAAAAAATACCTAGGTGCCCTGAATTCGGTGAGGTTGATTTGTTTGTCAGTTTACTATCATGACCAAATTTTCATCACGAAATTTTGAAAATTATACTTTTTTGCCACCTAAAGATACAGTTTTCGTGGGAACGGTTATATGAAAGTGATTCAAAAAATGTACCAAATTTTCATACCAGCTCAGAACGTCAAAATACTTTTACTCTATATAGTACTATTTTCATACCAGTTCAGAACGTCAAAATACTATTACTCGAGAAATTTTGAAAACTGCAGTTGTTTTGCCATTTAATTGCTTTTCAAAAGATGGCGTTATATTTATAGTTGGAAATTTTGATTTGCACTATATTGTGTTTCTCTCCTCTTTTGTTTGCGGGTGAGTAACTAAAATATTAAAATTATTTAGGGACATAAATTTAATGACCTTACTGCTTATGGCTCCGTCATTGGATGATGGTGATGTTAACGACTCTTATATTAAAGCATGTTTACTGTCAAGTCTAGTACTGGAAACCATTATTCCTGTTCTGTCCTGTGCAATTCTCGATTTGGTACCAACAATGATCGAAAGATCACTGTTCAATAATTGCATTTGTCTATTCACTTCTGACATTGCAGGTAATAGTGCGTCCTGTTTGATTACGTGCGTTAATAGAGTTTATATGTTTATATGGAAATTTCTGGGCCTTATTATGGGGGTGCCTTGTCCATTTTGGAAATTTAATATGCAGTCCTATTTCTTTATAAAGTTCGTTCCGAATATTCCGCCGGTAAGAAACTTCTCATGAACAATGCGAAATTTACGTGGAACTAGTAAGCTTATCATTTTCAGATCTAAATAATTAGGATCGATTGATTGACTTGCTATACAATTTGTATCTATGTTATTGCATCAGTTTTGTGTACTGTAATATTTTGTGTGATATGTTTTATTTATTCCCGACTCAAAACAGCGATTATCGTGTCCTCTCTTGTAATTATTATTGTTGTTGCGGGGCTTCCTTCTGTCATTGTTAGCATTACAGCCTGTATGTCCTCTATTTTGTTTCCAATGATTGCTTCGAAAATTTGGCTTATGTATGAATGCCTACGATATTTATTATATGCGGCGGAGTATTTTTCTGGTTTACTAAATTTTTGGCAGAACTTTTAAGTTTCATTTTGACCAGAGAAGCCGCTGCTGTTTCATGAGTCTCAATACCTGCTGCAACTTGATAGCATTGTTTTCGATTTCCTGCTGTCTTACGTCGAGATCCTTTTTTCCATTTAATTGCAATTTTCTGTTGGACAAGTTGAAACAGAATTTTCTGCTAGTATCTGAGCAGTATTTTGAAACGTCTAAACGGGATTACCTATCCCTCCCTCCTCCCCCCTTCAACAACGTCGACGTCGGTTTCCGGGTAACAGGGGTTCCTTATCTTCAGATAAAAGAAATAAGTTTAGCGTCATATAAACGGAAGTATCCTTGAGCAACATATTAAAGCGGAAGCGAGATTTTTTCCAGCATTTGTAATATTATTTCGCACGTTCGTGGTACCTTTCTTTCGAATTGTCCTCTAAGGACGTGGAAGTTTTGACCGTTCGGCGTGATATTCTACTATCAACTGACTTCTTTATCCACACAGATGATACTCATGCCAGACACGTGCAGAAAGCTTTATCATAACGCAAGTTCCTCGGTTGATCACAACGAATTCCAACGACGTTATGAGGTTACCTAATTCGATGCGACCTGGGAATGAAATATCGGCAAAGCAAAGCAAAATAACTACTCGATAAAAAGATTTGTTGATTTTGAACGATGTAATCTATCTCCGATTATTATTGCGATACCAGTTGAGGGCTCCACCTTGTTACATTTTAATCATTGTAGGTGGGATTCTATTTGTATTAACGCCGTAGGTTTCGGCAAGAGCTGCAATAGCTCTTTCCTTCTTGTGTAATGAAATCCCCTTATTCTTACGGTTTCAATGACTGGTCACTCCGGCGGTGAAATATTGCGGTATATAGTGGGCTACTGTTCGTTGGCACTGAACTTACGCATAATCTGATAGTGATCTCGATTTTCCATTGTTATTGGTGAATTCGCTTTTTTCACTATTGCGGTCACTCCTCATGTCTTTTTTGGTAGCCAAGAGTCGATCACTTTCTTCCAATTTTCCTGCAGTCTCTAACTTTAATTCGGGCAGGTACTCGACGAGTCTCCCTTGACTTAAGGTTTACGCCTGAGACCTCTTCACAAGGTTGCACGTCTGTAGGTAGGCTACTAAGTATGTAGCGTCCAATATGAAGCAACTTCTAATGAATTACGCGTGCTTACGTGTTAACGAAACTTTCTTCAACAAAGTATTACATTTTCTTCTGCTTTTTCTATTTTAAATTGGTACGGAAACTTATTTCTTGTAAACTGTTGAGAAGACTTTCAGCTTTTCCCGACGGTATTCAAAAGAAATAAATCTCAATTGGTGTATATATACCTTTAAGTTAATACTTTTCCAATTTGTATATCTATTCTAAATCACATATACATGTATATATATTTTTTTGTTTTGATGGGACAATTGATTAAGACTTTAAGAAACTGGTTAGGTCGGGCTTGCCCACGTTGAAAATCTAGTACTTGTATATAAAGTGTGGCCCCAAAGTTTAAATTTTCATGAAGATACTCCGGTTTCCGAACCTTAACTCTTTTTAACTCCCCTTACATTGACGTACCCTCGTTTGGTTGAGTATAATTTCTGTAATCGTTGTAAGGCAAATTATCGAAACGTTTCTTTTCTTTTTCTTCTTCGCGTACGACAATGCAATCGCGGGTTAACGTTTACTTAAATGGACGCAGTGCATGCGAATAAAATCCACCCTATTTTTTCTTTTCATGTTCTATCACATGCCAATTTTGCATCGGGGCTTGAATTACTTGTCGCCGTAGTATTTTCACATTAAATTTCGACCTTGTCATGAGTTGATTTTCTGCTAATGTATTTTGTATTCAAAAAACGAAATAACTCTGGTTCGCTTTATACTTCTATTCAATTCCAAGTAATGTAGCTTATTACTTTTGCGTTTTATGACAAAACGTCTCTGCTTAACTTTTTCTGATTCCAGCGCAATTTAATTTTATTATTCATTATATTTCACGTTTTAATTATGAAACAACTTCGATTAAATTTATAGTTATACTCCATCGATCACTTAACTGAAATGTTTCTTAAAATGGAAATCCTTTTCTAGGGTAATCCAATAATCCTTTACTTAAAAAATAAATGTAAAAAAAATTTTTTTGTGACCTTTGCAATGCCGGATGTGTGCTTTTCTTTTACAAGTACAAGAATGTACTTTAGAATAGTATTGTACCTTTAAACAGCTTTGATTCTCGACCAACGAATAATTGTTGATTTACTTCCATATTGTTTGGGCTCTTTGGCCTGTTTAATCGATAGAGCGTCGAAATTTTACTATAAGTCCGTTTCTGTACATTATTTGGGCTCTACGGCCTTTTAGGTATAATTCTCTTATATCTCCGGTCTATTGTAGCTTCCTCTTACAATAGATAACCCATAGAATAATAGCTGAAAGGGATGAAGCGTTGTTATAGCTGGTAACATCTGATGTGTGTCTCGTGTAACGGGTTGTTAAATTCATCGTCGAGCTCTAGTAATCGTGTGAAAAGAGCAAAAAGTGGGTGGCCTGAAAGATTAGCATATCTAAAAAATGAAAAAAGGTTTTCGGAAAGCAAACGCGATTTGCTTAAAGAAAAAGGAAATAAAATGAAAAGAAAGCTTCACGCCGACTATTAAAACATTATTGAAAACCTAAACATGCTATCAACCATAACCATAAACCGTAAAGACTTTTTTGTTTAGTTCTTTAAAAAAAAAAGAACTTTGTTAATTAATATTAGTTTAACATTACAAAAACTAGACAATATTGCGAAAAATTCAGTTAAAATTATGAACATGTGCTTGTACTTAAACACATGATCAGAACTTTGTTTATTGTTCTTCAGAATATCAACTGGCTGTGGTTTCATCGTCACTTTCGTCAGTGTAAGCGTTGTAATCTTTTTTTTTGTAAATTGTAAATCAGCAAAATCAATATTTTGAACTATTTTCCGCTAAAACAAAGCTTTTTGCTTACTTATATATTAAACTAAATCTTGCAACGCAAAAATCTCTGCAAGCGGTTGGCTAAAAAATACACTTACGAAAACATTAAAATATATTAAAATATGTACGAATTTAAACACATGTAATAAAAGTGACAGTTAATGCAATTGTAGAAAGAGTAATTTTGTTCAATTTGTTCACAATCAATTGTAATAGGATTTGTAAATATTTTAAAAATTAAACTGAATCACGGCCGCTGTATTCTTTGATTAAATTTAACAGAAAGTGCGGATGCATTCAATGTAGATAGCAAAACACAACCGCTAAATCATATCCTAAGTTATATAAAGATCGTCGTACAATTTTTGTTATAATCGTTTGTAGTGTAAACTTCTTGACAATTTAGAGCTTCGCGCAGAGGATAAGCGCAGCGGCCGGGCTTTCTAGCCGTATCTCTGTTGAATTAAATAAAAAATGTACTGGCTTGTGCCACCCAGTACAGCAATACATATTAGAATTATTGAATGCCAGTGTTCAGGACTCACATCAGTTTTTATTTAACTGAACATAGCAACCTCACGCACTTAACTTTGTTTAAATGGAGACGAATAAAATACAGGAAATCAGAAGAGATAATCATGTTACTGACTTCACTTATTGAAGATTACATTTAAATGCATAAATAAACAAACGATAGTAAAGAAAATCCCTTCATATAAAATCATGGGCCGATGGAAACTATAGATATGGCAGGGTATAAAGTGGCTCTGAGCATAAGACTAGTCCGTTCGGTTGGTAACCCCGTCCGTCCTTTTGTCCTCATAAGGGTTATATGTGTCACTGCCTGATAAAAACTGAGCTTCCCCATCTTCCGCCATTAGTTCTAAACTAGGTAGCTTTCCAATGGCAAATGCATCCATCCGTTTACATCCTCCGAACTCTTGACCTTTTTGGCGTACATAATACAGTTTTTATTACGCAAAAAGGATATATACACAGACAAGAGATGCGATATCAAGTTCGAGCAAGTTACAAACTCTCTGCCTTGATGCACTCCTTATATTTGTCACTTATTTTTAACATTTTTCGCTTCTCTTGTAATCGGAAACTCCTTTAATTTTTTTGGCTTTTTTTTTGATCGCTTCCTTTTGACTTCTATCTTTCTTCCAATTGATTTTTTATTATTAAAATTTTTGCGGCGTTGTTTCTTTTATGTTCACTGGTTACAGCTTATTTTTCAAAAGTCTTACTTCTGTTCTGCGTGAATACTAATTATCGATTTGGCGTTCTTTCGTTTGGTTCGTATCCACAAGTCGTTTGTGGTTGCACGTAGGTTTGCATATGTACACTCACGGAAACAGTAAGAACGCCTATCTCTTGCGATTCTTTTTTGCTTGGTTTTCCTTATACCAAAATAAAAAATTGGAAATTGTTGCAGGTGATGACACCAAGGAATTTTTCCCTCGTTCTTTTGCCTATGAATACCTCATAAAATGTACGCTGCGCTTTGCACGTATACCCTTTTGTTGTACAGCGCTGCGGCAATAATTTTGCAATATTTTTCGTCTAGACTTTTTAATATTTTTCAGGGCATCTTTTGTTTTTTTAACAGATTCCTTGCTCGGACGTCACTTGGAAGGAACAATTTTTCTATGTCCGGGTTAAACTCATCGGCTTACCATGTGTTCCTCTCAAGGCTATTTATTTGTTCTTGTGACTTATCTTCATCAGACCAGAAAGGGCTGTTAAAAGTTCCTGCAACACGATTTATTTCAGAAGTAACGGTGAAAATATTCTTCACTTTAACGATGCTACTGGCCATATCGTCTTCGTGTGTTGGTGTGAATTTCTTATATCTACAAGCCATTTATGGGAAGAAATTCTCTTAATATTAATTTACATATCAATCTCCTATGAAATCTTGCGAATTGGCGCAAACATGTCAGCCTAAATGGATGTTTCACAAAAGAAAGAAGAAGTCTCAAAATTGACCCGAAAATCGAACCTAGCCGAACTAGTCGCATTTTCAGTTGAGATCCACTTATACTGGCACGTCGAATAGTATTACCCTACCCTCCGCATGTCCATTACTATTATTGTAATCTAACAGGGTGCCAAGGGAATTTTTCTGCGAATACCTTGGAACGATCGGACGTCCTTTCCGCACGAAGTTCATATCCTGTCAGAAGGTTAGGAAAGACTAGCTAGGTGTAGGCGAATACTAATTTGTACATTACATATACAATCTACTTACATCTTTCTGCATAGAATTTGTTCCAAATTTACGAATTATATATACTCATACGCGTGAGCGGCCGAGAGGCAAGAGTCTCGGCTAGCAACTCGATAGTCGTGGGTTCAAATATCAAGTGCGGTAGAGTTTTTAATAAAGCCGAAAGTCTTAGACGCTAGAGCTTTAAGAGTTTAGTCTTACAATTTATCCTCTGGCTAAATTTATAATAATAGTAATAATAAGAACATAAATTCCTAAAATGGAGTAATAGAATGTATTTCATTATCACTGTTATATGAAAGAGCTTCTTCTCTTCTATTAAATTATTACACTGAATTAAACGTATTTTGTGTGGAATAGGATGAAAAGAAATTTCAGTGTTTATTTCATATTGAAGAATTCTAAGTTTTATGTTCGCCAAATGCTTCATTTCATTCATTTCATTTCTATGAAGAAATGTTTTATGATTGCAAAAATTATATGTTAGGTTAATTTGTACTTATATAATTTAGTAATTATTTATATACTTATATAATTTAGTAATTATTTATATATTAATTAGTTTTATTTGCATACACATATATTTGACTTGTCTTTGCAATGTTCCATATCTCCATATGTTTGATATTATAGCTATACACATAGTTCTCCGTAGTTCTATATAACAGTGCACTCAGATAATAAAAATTGGGGACTTATAGACATTTCATGTTCCGCTAACATTGCTGTGATAACGAACTTGCCTAAAACGGCATCTTCTAATTTTTTACAAACTATCGTCAATAATTTAGTACGCGTCCTGGTGCAAAAAAGACAGCTTGAAATGCTCTTGAAAGACACCCAACCCTTCTTGATTTACCAATCAGTAAACAAATTGCCTTCGATTATGTTTCTTTATGTTTAAGGACAACATTTATTGCAGAAATCATTTATGTGCAATACATTGATCAGTAATTCCGGTGAACTAAGAATTCCACTCTATTTATCGACATCGTCTCTCTCCAGATTAATGCAATAAATCCAATGCTTCTAACATTTCCTTCCATTTTGCCTTTTTACGCCATTTCATTTATTTTTTCAATGCAATTCGTCCACAATTTTTAAATTTCTTCTATATTAGGCATATAACTACATTAAGAGGGTTATACTATTTCTTAATATTGCATAATTACCAACTATTTTAAATTATTTAGTATAAGAAAAAATTATATATTTAAAAAAGCAAAACGACAACAATGAAAGCAAAACAAACGTATGTATGTCCAAGACCGCAACTTAAGGATGATGAGCATTGGGGTGCAAATAAAAACTAAAAGGACACAAGCCAGAAAATGATAATGATCCTTACTTCAACACCACATTAATTTAATTGCATATATGACTTATTTAGTATTATGTATTCGAACAGTAAGAACAGTCGTTTTTATGGTTTGTATTGAATCCGGAGATAAGACTATAAATGTCGTTCAAATTTGCAGGTGTCCTCCTAAATGGGTTAAAGAATTCGCAGGTTGATCTACATTGAGTAAGTAAGTTCTATGAGACGAAATTTCCAAAAAGGACGAACAGAAGATTTTAATAAAAAGGAGACACCTAAAATAAACGTGAAGGTAATATTACTCAACTGAAGGTAATACTATTAGCAGTAATCTGTTTTCGTATGATAATAATGATATTTAAAAAATCCTTTTCTTAACGCAAAAAGCGCAAGTTTGTTTTGAAATGATTCAATGCCGTAGCTGACAGCGATAGGGTAAAGGCCATACGACGGACGTGTATTCAAGTGGATGTTTCACTAAAGATATGTGTAGTCTTTTCGTGAGGTGTAGCCCAAGTACCGATATAGCTTTATTGACAGAGAGTTCAATGTGTAAGTTAATCTGGAGTTTACTATCAAATCGACAAACGTTTCCACGTTTTGCAGTTGAGGTTACTCGGTGATATATCCCGTAGTGAGTAACCTGCTTCTTGAGAATTACAATTTTTCGCATTTGTTTAAATTTAAGGTTAGGAAATTGATTGAGGACTGTGCAGCCATATTATTTAAGTCTGATTGCAGATTATGCCGTAACCTACCAGCGCAGGCTAAATTAATTTTGTGCGAAAGTGTGTAAACGTCCACAAGGACTTAGATAAACTCAGCTTTTACTCTATTGATTAAATCGAAATCGATTCCGAATCGATTTAAGCTCGTCTGCCCGTCTCTCTGTCTGATTGTCTAGCACCCAAACGGGTATTTTTGCGTTCAATCTACATATCACCATTTTTAAGATATTTTGGAAAAATTTCACTCATCATACAACGCCTTATTTTCAATACGTTGTTATACGAGAAATTCCGAGAAAGTGTTCTGATCAAAAATCAATAGTAACATTTCAACTTGACGTGAAAAATTTAGATCGAAAAATTTACAAGAAGACTGATTAACATTTCAATAAAAGTAGGCAAAGAATAAAAAGATTTTTAATAAGGATATTAAATGTGAAAAATTTAGTGTGCATTAGCTCATGGCGTGGGCTTACCCATTTTTCCTATGAGATGAGCTCTGGTAAAAAGTATGCTTTTACGTAGAAACAAGATGTAATTTTTGATATTTTGCCACGAAGATAAATGGGAAGTTGTATTAAGCAAAGTGATATAGGGTATTTAGTGATTGGCCGTGCCAGCCTTTTTGATTATTTTGCGGAATGATTTATTTCAAATACGCTTCTACGCTGCATAATAATCTCTTCACTTAAAACAAATATTGTTTGCTGCTTTCAAATAACTATTTGTTGATAGACCTAGATTAGGTTTGTCGCGGTAGCAATTGGAACAAACGCGGGAACCATTTGCACAGCAGCTTTCCCACGCACAGATTTTAGTGCAAAATAGTAAACATACCTTTTGAAATATTTAGGATGTCAGCTTTCAAGAGCAATTTTGCCTTTCCATTATTTCGTGTGACATCGTCTTTTTCTCTTTTATATATAGTTGGATTTGTGTGCGTTAATGTTAAAGTTACTTTAAAGATCAATTTCGCGCCAAAGTTCCTACATATCCTCTAATTGAGATTTGAACATTCACACATACGCAGTGTACCTCATTCATTAAAACAAATGGTGTTGTCAATATGTTAAAAGATTTGAACTCTTCTTTTGTGTCTTGGAATGTAGATGGCGTTAATGAATTAAGCTCGTTCTGGTGATTTAACCGTCTCGAAGCGTTCTTTGATATAGGTTTGTAGTCTTGCCATTTTTCTGGTGATTTAACAAAGCGACGAAAGTATAGTAGGCAAAGCGCACTGGCTAAAAGCGTCCTTAATGAAGGAATTCGATCCGCGGGACAGAGCTCAAAATATTAATCCGCTAGATGGATAGGTAGCATGTTTCTTCAGGCCTAGTGTCTATCATTTACCAGAATTCGGTAAGCACAGTATTTTCGTCGTTCCCGTTTACAGCAACCTGGCTAAAACCTGATCTCCATTTGTCGGAACTTTTTTCCAACACCTTTCATGTCTTCAGGCAAGATCGATTAAATCCTACTGGCGGTGTTGTTATAATTGTCATATCAGCTGTCTTTCCATCTTATTTACTGGAGCTTTCGAGTCCTTCCGAAATCAAAGAAAAGCTCTGAGAAGATTTTGAAATTTTTGAATGCCTATTTAGCTATTCCCCAATGAAATTTTTGTAATGCTAGTTTCGGTTCTGTTGTTGTTTACCTACACTAAATAATTAGCACTGCTTCTAACCTGGTTATTTCTGAAGACATCGTATTAGAAGGCTTAAGTTCATTACATTACAGCGCATCAAGGCCTGATGATATCTTATCATGTATTCTTAAATCATGCGCCGAAGAAATTTGCGAGGTTATATCAATTGTTTTTAATCCCCCATCTTAGAAGAGTAGAGTTTCTTTCTACAGCACAGGAGGAAGTCTCGTAGGCGATTTCGTGGAGAACTACATCAGTATTGCTGTTACCAAAACTGTTTGAATGAACTGTTATTCCAATTTTTTCGCCGTTAAAGATTTTATATATCCATTTCAACACGTCTTTCTAAAAGGAAGATCAACTGTAATGAACCTTTTAAAATTTACTTGTCATGTATTTAAAGCATTCTCTGGTGGCTCACAAACTGACGTTAATCGTAAGTTACCAATTTTTAAACTGCAGTCGTTGGGTTTTCTTTCATACTTATTGAAATGAATAAACTCTTATTTTCGTAAAAGATAGCTATTTAACGTCTGATGAATGTCTCTTAAGGGCCCCTAAGACACTGCAATCTCTCACCTATGAATTCGGGATTAAAGCTCTAGTAAACAAGAAGTAGGATAAAACAAATTGAATATTCTTAGTAAAACCTATCATTAATTCCCCTAAAAGTCAACGTTATAAGCGGTTTTCCGTTGGGCGCAATTTTGTCATTATGTAGCGACCAACTTATATTGAATTTAAATCAAACCGGGTTTGTGTTGCGTTTAATTAATTATACAAATCTGCCTAATTATATATATACGATTAACCCCCCATGTTGGACGCCGTTTCGTCAACGGCACAGCTCCTTCGCGATAAAGCATTACGAAATATACGACATGCCGTGCGGTATGACAAAAAAATTTAAATTAAAATGAGGTAAAAAAGAAAGATTTAACGAAACACTAAAGGAGCTCCTGGTGCTTCATGGTGCGACTGGCACTCAAAATTAGTCCGCCTGTAAGGTCCGTTATCTGTACTGTTCGCTGTTCGTTAGTCCATTTCTAGTCCGTCAGTGCGTATGCCCTGTCTCCTCACCCCCACAGGCGTGCACACCCACCCATACTCCGCCTCAGCGGTAGCCAAGCATTTTTCTTTCCCTTTTTTTTTAGGTTTTAGTTACTATTATTATTACTACTAATTTCCCCGAATATCAAGGAAACGCTACTTCTATGTCCAAATTTAAATAATGTTCGCAATAATAACATATTTAATACATATTTATTTATTTATTTATTTATTTATTTATTTTGAATGGAGACGAAAATAAATTATTAATTTTATATATTTCTTTCGCTTTGTTCTTGCATTTCGTTTTACATTAAATTTTAATAAAAATACGTACGTTGATGCTGCAGCAAAGCTTCATTTTTCATACCGTTTCCAATCAGCGTGAGTTCCTCTCGACAATTTCCTTCGTATTGTTTTCGCTAAAGCTGCTGATATTTTCGCTCGTCGTTCAGCTTGTCTGATAGACTTTCATGGTAAACCATTTTTGGCTTCTCTTTTTTCATATAATTGAGATTATTATTAAATTGATAATTATTTTCTCTACTGTTCAATGTTCTGGCTGTCTTTTTTTTATAAATTTGTTTTATTTATTTATTTATTTATTCCACTTATACAGAAACTCAACTAAAACAAACGACAGTCGAGTTCAAATGACTATTAAAGTAAATCTCAAATTAATTATTATTAAAACTTAGTATAACTACAATAAAACAAATAAAAGGAAAAAAAGAAAAAAAAGAAAAAGAAAAAAAGCATGTACACAATTAGCACAGAGCCACACCCACAACCGGTACAGAACCTAGTCAAATCGAGGTGTTATGGTCAGTCTATGCTGTTACACTGTTCTTGCAGCTGTTGGTTCATTAAGTCACCGTCTGCTACATCCACAAACACATGCACACATTGAATTACCTACCTCATGTTCGCGAAACTGCTTCTTCATCTAACTAATAAGAGTCATAATGAACATCATTTTTTACTTACTTTTTTATTATTATTTATTAAGTCTAGCATAATTTGTAAACAATAGTGCATACCTATGTTTTTATGTTCAATAGAGTGTTCGTATTAATTTCTCAGTTAATTTTTCTTCCCCTTTTTTTATTTTTATTTATTTTATTTTATTTATTTATTTATTCCACTTATACAGAAACTCAACTGAAACAAATGACAGTCGAGTTCAAATGACTCTTAAAGTGAATCTTAAATTAATTATTATTAAAACTTAGTATAAGTACAATAAAACAAAGGAAAAAAAGAAAAAAAGCATGTACACAATTAGCACAGAGCCACACCCACAACCGGTAACGGACCAAGTTGCAAATGAACCCCTAAGCCATCGCAAACATGCATAAGCTTGGCAACCAATAATAGTTAACACCAATTAATTTCCAATCGTAGTGACTTTTTAGGATTAAGAGCTAGTTTAAGTACGACATTGGCAAATCTCGTGTATTAAACAATGTTGCTTTAATGGACTTTAAAGTGTCCGATAATGAAAAAAGATGATAGACGTTATTTAGGTTCTTGCAAACAAATCTGAGCGGGTTAAACAGCTCATAATTATATTTACAATGACTAACCTTAACCAAGGTAAAATGCCTAGAGAAGCGGTTAGGAACATTGAAACTTATTTCTCCAAGTAATGACGGCGAGTCAATAGCGCCGTTTATTAATTTAATTGCAAAGCAAACGCCAAAAACAAATCTACGTTTTTCAAGAGACGGTAAGGAAAAAAGAAACAACCTATTTTCATAGGGGGGAAGAGAAGCGGATCCCAACCCAAATTCCTAAGAGCAAACAACAGGAATTGCTTTTGAATAGATTCAATTGAGTCTACATAGCACCTGTACGAGGGAGACCACACAATAGAAGCGTACTCAAGTATAGGCCTAACCAAACACGTATACAGCCTTTTGGTAATATACGGATCATCTAGCTCTTTGGACCACCTCTTGATGAAACCAAGAGCGGACCTAGCTTTGCTTATCGAGAACTCAACGTGCAAATTGAAACGTAACCTACGGTCAAAGTGGACGCCTAGGTCTGTGAACGACTCAACGTCCTCCAACTTGTGCGAATCTATAAAGTAATGGGTTATGAATGACTTCCTTCTAGAGAAAGAAAGCTTCTTACATTTATTTAGGTTTAGTGTCATATAATTTGACGAGCACCATGCCACCAATTTATTTAGGTCAGTTTGAAGCTGACGTGATTGCGATTCTAAGGAAAAAGAAGAAAACAGTTTCACATCATCAGCATACATTAAGATC